>PVHY01013666.1:0-40613 GCA_004024945.1 Uropsilus gracilis
CATCCCATCCCATCCCATCCCATCCCATCCCACCCCATCCCATCCCATCCCATCTCATCCCATCTTTTTCTTTGTGGTTTATTGACACTAAGAGAAAATATGGTCAGATACAAGAAGTCATCTTTGTAAAAATACTTCATGCCAGCAATACAAACATCTTTCCCTATTATTTAAAATAGTGATAGTATTAGGGCAATTGGAAGCAGAAGCTGTGATATAAATCGTTTTTACAGCGCTTAATGATTTTTAACTTTAGGACAATAATCGGAGCTGGAAGATATATCTTCACATCTTTGTGTCTTTTGTTAATGGCTGAGATCAGATTTGTTTGACAGATGAACTAAATAAAACAAAAAGTAAATTTTTGGACTATAAAACTAGTTAGTGGTTACCAGAAGAGAAAGGAATTGAGAGATGGGTAAATCAGAGAGGAAGGGACAGTGGTGTGGAGAAAAACAACACTTCCTAACACAGAAGTACATGTTGGTTTTCAGGAACACACAACTGAAATGTACCTAACATAATGCAATGTGTATAGCAATATTTTTTTTAAACAGCCTGAAACTTATTCAAAAGATAGTGCAAGGTCACAATTCTAAATTTACGCATTACATTTCATTTTGCAAAAAAGTCACAAAATAGTTACAGCAAAATAAAATTTTTTTTTTAAAATATTGGTTTACTGTTGTTTGATTAGACACTTGTCAGGGACTCCTGAATGCTTCCAGTTTCTGCTTCTCACAAAGAAAATCTTCAGCCAGTTGGTGGTGCCCCCATGCATGAGAAAGAATAATCCCTTCTTTAATTTGCTTAAGTCCTAGATAACATATGCTTAAGATAAATTTTAAGATAGTCTGCTGAATATACTATTTTGTTTTCTTTACCCTAGATTATGAAAGTTTCAAGCCAATACTGGAGTGAGTGGTTGTGAAGTCAGCCCTAGTGGTCAACACCATAGTTGAAAGGCACCTGTATTTTTTGCTGGTCTTATCTCTAGGGGATATACCTCAGGAGGCAGTCTGTGAAAATCTTTGTCACACATGCATGATTTTATCTACAAAGTTTCTTTCAGTGATTTTACTTATAAAGACTATTTTTAATAATGTTTGAGACAGTCTTTCTTTGTTGTATTAGTCCTTTGAAGAATATGATCTTACAAACTCTGATGAGTGATAAACTCTTTGTGATACTAAGTCAGTTATTCTAACAGCACTACAAGCAAAGAAAAATTCACCAATTAAAGCCCCCATCAATAAAATTTTAGTAAGTTCCTCTCTGGAAGAAAAAAAGAGTACCATTGTAGTGATTTTTTTTCAAGCCTTTTGGTTTTTCCTTTCTTTCTTTTTTTTTTTTTTCTTTACTCCAAACCAGCACATTTTTAAGCCATGTACTTTGAACAGCAAAACCATTTGCCATTTGGTAGATTTGGCTGACATTTCATTTTTTCTGGGCAGATTGCAGATTAGTTTGACATTATTTTGCTGGGTTCTGTGCTACATCATTAACATATTGCTTATGACTAAAAGCAAAGTAGTTTCATTTTCTGGTATAATACCCCACATTTTCCGCAAGTAGTAAAAAGTATGATTTTTCTGTAAATAACTAGGTACTGCTCGGGTTTTTTTTTTTTTTTAAATAGAATTCTATTAATGTAACAAAATGTATCACTAAAATGGTGTGTCAGAGGGGAGCGAAAACCTCCATAAAGGCATGATGTGTTTACTGTTGATATCTCTAAATCTTGGCTAGAAATGAGAAACATTCATGAAATATTGGGCTTAAACCAAGATTACATCAGTATGGTAGCAATATCGTACTTGTCAACTAACGGAATATAACTGTCTAGATGTCCCACATGAAAATGAAAATTCACTTTTTGATCTGAGGCATAATTCTTTTCCTGTTCATGTTTGAGAACTTTTTGTTTTTAATGTAAAGGAAATAAGAGCCAGGCAACTGCACTACAAGATGGCTTTGTTTGGGAACCGTGGATATAACAAACTGCTGATCATATTTTAATTAAAATGGTAATCAAATAATTATGGGTGCTCTTATTTCAGTTCTCAGTATATTTACTCAGAACTCATCTTTCCACCACTGAATTAAGCCTTATTATATAATAAATAGGGCCACATTGTATAATTGCTAGGTTCTTATCTACTCAAAATGCAATCATTGTATTATATTTGTGTATGATATGGATGAACTGTGTGGAGCAACTCACTCGCTGTGATTTTCTTCCCTTTTCTTTCATAATCCTGGCATATTTAAGGAAGACAACATCTCCTTGCTGCAAAAGTCTGCTTTCACTGACAGTAAGCACCTAAATGAAGTATTGTGCAAATGTTTTGGTCACACACACTTTAGTATTTAAGCAAAACATCAAGCCAATTAGCAAGCCTTGCTTCAAAAAGAAAATGTGTAGACTGTTAGCAGGTTTCAATGCAATTTTCCCTCTAGTTATATTCATGAATTTAATTTTTCTCAGTTGCATAGCAGCGGATAGAAATCTTAAGGGATAAGCTATAATTTCATGGTCAGCTAAGGTAACTGTTATACTAATTGCCTTTATTAATTCCATTTCCTGTTTGTTTTATTGACATTTGAAAAGATAAAGGAGAGTGTTTGTTGTGAACTTGCTGAAACCGACTGCTATTTTTGGTATTGAAAGGTGTTCAGAAATGATGTTCCTTGCTCCAACACTCTTTATTCTGTTGTGCATCAGAGATGACCTGGTTTTTATAATACCTTAGATAGAATGCTATTAATTCTAAAAAGAATTTAATCAATTTTTAAGAATGAGTTTAGGTATATCAGGCATATCTCTTGTCATTCTAGCATGTCCTTCTTCTTCTAATTTGCCCTCTATGTTAGGTTTTATCAGAAGGAAATCTGTACATTCAGTTTTCTCCAGATACAGAATTCACCGAGCTGAGAGTGGAGGTGAACACCACACACACACACACACACACACACACACACACACACACACACACACAAGAAAAAACTTAGAAAAGATAGAGATTATATTTCTTTGGTTATAATTATCTTTTTTATTATTAGGTTTATTCTGATTTCTAATATACTTATTATATAACACAATTTTACTCTGGCTCTAAAATTGCCTTTAATATTTTTAACCTATTTGGAATATAAGGATATTATTATTTTTATATTAAAATTTTTCTTCAGTGACAAGTTCATATGCATTCATCTGTATTCATCACAAAGGTAATAATTCTTAGTTAAAAGGCTAAATCTGTTCAAGTTTTAATCAATACCAAATTATTGCTGTTCAAGTAAGTTTAAATTTATCAATTTTTATCTTTTTTGGAGGGAGTAAAATTTCTAAATATGTGGTGTTTGAAAGCATGGTATGCTAGTGGGGTATACATTGAGGCATACTAGCTCCTATAGGTCACTGAATTTTTATTTTATATATTAATTTAGTATATTCATATATTTATGTACCATATTTTAGGTTCTGCAGGAACTTGAGATGATCAATATCCATGTAGGCAGAGGAGAAGTGTTCAACTTATTCTGAAACTGTCCAGTTATTCCTGGGGACTACTTTTAGCTCTTCATGTTGACATCATATTATTTGTAATTTATATTAACTATGAACCATTCTTTTCAACAAGGACTAGAAAATACATTGCCTTCCATTTTTTGTTGACCTACCAAGAGAAATGTGCTTATTGAATATTGGTGTCATTTAAAATGGTCCCTTCCTTTCCTATTTCCTCAAATGACAATATATAAACATTGCTTAGCATTTAATCAATTGTTGCATGTATGTAGAGTGGGAGTGGTTCTGGGACTCCCACTGCTTTTCAATATTTTAAAGCATATTAGGGATATAACATTTCAGGGAGTGACTGAGACAGAAAGCAGTGGCTTCTTACTGACTCTTTTATGTTCCAGTATCTGTGTCTCCTGTGCCACACAGAGAGGATGATAGGATTGGCAAGGTGGAATGACTCAAGAAGATTTCAAATTTTCCTGTACTTATAGGAGAAATAGTAGTAGTTTCTCCAGTTCACTCTATAATTGAAAAAAAAATGAATAGAGTTGGTTGGTTATTAGTTGACCTCTGCAAATCATCAATGTTACAGCTGAAAAAGGAACCAGAGGTTCCTGTTTTTGAGTGCACTGTTTTATAAATGCCCCTACCATTGAACAAAACATCTCTTAGTATATGCCTATCACACTAAGACTTTCCTGAAACCTTGTGCATATATTGTTTGCTTAAAGAATTCTGAAAGATAATAGAGATGAAATATTCAGGTTTATACTCACAGCAACGAAAATTGCAATAAATGGAGCTACCTATTACCATAGAAACAAGAAAGAATGAGTCACATCAACAACTTGTAAAACCAAGACTCTGTAACAGCGTATTATAATCTTTTGCTTACAGAATAATTTTGGTTTTGTGTTTTTACTAGTATGCATGCTAATGCTTTATATTTGCAGAGCAGTCATACCTCATTTTACTGCTATGCACAATTAGATCATTCAGATCATAGAACCTATTAATCTAAACTTAGTAATCACAGCTGGTCTCCTGGTTATACAAGTCGATTGGAGAGTACAGTATATTTTCTAAAACTTACACTGATCTGTGAGTTGATGGCATTATGGGTTTGTTTTTTTTTTTTTTTTTTTTTTTTTTTTTTTTTTTTTTTTTTTTTTTTTTTTTTTTTTTTTTTGTTATTGTTGTTTGTTTGTTTTGGACAATACTAGTGAATGTGTTTTCTAACCTGCTTTTTCATATAATGAAAACTGCCATTTTAAACACTGGTATTTTTTCAAACATGTCCTCCCTCATAATAGAAAATTTTATGATGAGTAGTAAGTATGTCCTTATTTGACTTTCTTAAGTTGAGCACATTTAAATATTTTGAAGTCTGAGCTCAAAATTAAGACTATCGGTTATATTTTCCTATGGCTCATAGAGGTTGTCTATAAGTTCTGCTTATTCAGTCCTGCTTATCCTTAGTTTAAATGACTCTAGTGTACTGATAGTAAGTCCTTCTCGTCAACTCTTAGCTGATGTGAATGTTCCTCCTCCATTTAGTCACTTAATTTCTATTTCCCGTCTATATGCAAAGTTTAGTAATGACTGCAGAACAAGTATACACAGGTACTGAATAAGTATAATGGACTTTTCTTATGATTAAAATGGAGGTAATTTTATGAATGTTTTATGAAATTTATTTCATTACTCAAACTTACCTTTATCAATGTCTAATAAATGTCTATTATCAGCTGAATTTCATGTGAATGATAATGCTGAATAACCATAAATGGAGTTATTATATTTTGAAAGTTTTGCTAAATGTAGTGTACAAATGAAAAATACAACACGTAGAGAATATTTTCATGATTTATCAAACAAGTCAATTAGTAAGATGGTGTTGGCAACATATTACTTAGAGGCAAACAGATTGACCCGTTATATCATCCCATTGGTGAGATAATGACTAACACAGACTTGAAATAAAATGTGAGTTTTTAAAGAAAAATCCATTTATATCCTAGAGACTAGACTTAACTTTTAGTCTTGTTTACATTTTTGCAAAGATCATAATGTACCAAGTTAAGGCAGCAACCATATGGAGCAGAAAGATGTATTTGTTTAATAGGTTCTAAAGAAAATACATTCCCAATATAAAGGCATATAAATGACATGGAAACTTAACCCTAAATTCTAGAACATTAGTAATGTTATCATGGAAATGGAAGAAAGGAAATGATATTCACACTTGAAGTATCTTATTTTAAAATCACCAATGATGAAAGAAAACATTGCAGTCACTATAATTTATCATTTCAGAATAATTATCATAAATATATATATATTTATGATAATTATTATGAAATTATTATATATGAAATTTATTTCATTACTCAAAGTTACCTTTATCAATGTCTAATAAATGTCTATTATCAGCTGAATTTCATTTGAATGATAATGCTGAATAACCATAAATGGAGTTATTATATTTTGAAAAAAAAAAATATATATATATATAGAGAGAGAGAGAGAGACTGGGTCTTGCTATTTTTGCGCATGGAACTGCAGGCTCATGTTGCCCTGGGTACCACAGACTCAAGCAATCCCCAGCCTCAGCTTCCCAGGTAGCTGGGCTTACAAGCATGCGCCATAATGCCCAGCTATTTTTTTGGTACTAGGTCTTGCTGCAGGCCCCTGGCAGGACTCAAACCGCGATCCCTGGCCCCAGCCATGGCTTTCTAGGCTGCCATCTACAGGCATGCACCACCATGCCCAGCTTATTGTCATATATTTTTAAGTCAATTTTTGAGTTTATGCTCATATGCTTTAGAGGGATAGTATTGACAATCTCCGTTTTTATATGTGGAGTAGGCATCCCCTTATTTTATTTGATAAAACAGTATCTCTTAAGTGCCTTGAATTTTGCATCTCATATTTTGCATTCTAGATTATTGGGCAATAAAGACAACCAACTCTCAAAGTCCTAAATTATGCCTATAAAAGAATAATATTCTATAAAAGAATCATGAAATTTTAGCTGTTGGCTTTTCTGACATTTTAAAACAGCAGAAATTAGCAAGTTCATTTAGAGATAGATGTCAATTCTCATACCTCAGATTTTTCTGTTGTTGTTTGTTTGCAGTAAAAGATTATATTTTAGCTCCATGATACCTAAAATGCTTGCCAATTCTGAGCTTCATTGAATCATACTAAAGATTGAGGATGAGTATGCATCCATTGATATTTGGCCTTTGGAACTGATCTACCTGCCAAGAAATATTTATTTCCTTGGCAGCTTGTCATGAAAGGTCAGACTTCGTTGGCATTTTTTCACCTGATCATTTAATATTCACTGAAGCATGGCTATTTTTCTTTGGTCAAATTTGTGATCGGTAAAGGTACATTCTTTTGCAACACCATCTTCTAAGATTTTTCAGTCTATTCTGACAATTTATATTGGAACACATAAGATTAGTTGATAGTCCAAGTGTCAAATTAAGTTTAGATCTTTGTGGAAAATGGCAAAGAGTGTAATGTTCATTCGAAAGTTTTAAGATAAAAATTTATGAGGAGACTAACCTTAGCTAAATGCCAGACCTATCTGACAACTCAAATCATACCAAAGTGAAGCTAATTGCATTATACTATGTGGGTTTCCCATCATGAGTCTATTCAGAGGAGGTTATCTTAAGAAAAATTCAAAACCAGTGAGAAAGAGACTTGATGACTTTGTCTTAAAGTTCTTTCTGATTTTTAAGTTTCTATGCATCCCAAATAAAATATATTGATGTGGGGATTTTGCTTGAGTAAGGGTTCCATGAAGTGTTAGTCCTGGAACATCTGTCTAAGTTAATGCATGGGGAAGTAGCTTGACACTGTAATCATTCTATTAGAATGATTAATAAGTTATAGTTTCAAAAGCCATCTGATAAGTACTGTAAGAAAGAGAAAGAAAGATTCTTTGTGAGGATATCTGTAGTGTGCATGATACAATGAATGATTGAAATCATTTGGGACAAGGATGAAAAGACTTATCTCAGTAGCAGAGTGTGGTCTATGAATTGACTCAATTTCAAAACACTCTATTCCTGTGTGAATTGTGTTTGGAGTCAAAATTTCCTAGGAAAATCAATAGGCCTAAATGAAGTAATAATATTCCTGTGGTCAAACCCAACAGTGAGCTAGGATGCAGGTAGAGGCTGGTATTGTGACTGCGGTCCCCATCAAAATCAAGAACTACTGGAAATATTTGTTGAAAATGTTAGCTTAAATAAGAATGGGTTAGTTTTTAATCAAAGGAAAGGATAAAAGGATCAAATCTAATTAGAAGCATGGGATGGAGGTGATTTTGCTGCAGCGATTAGGCAATTTGTAATTTTCTTTTCTTTTGCTGTTTACCCACTGGTCTCTCATCATTTTGAAGTCCAAGATTTTGTCTTGTTCAGTGTTAAGTCCCTACCTTTGCCATGTTGACACATAGGATTTTGTGTAGTATATGTGTTGAACACAAAAGTTAGCAAACAATTAAATAGATTTAAGTGCTATAGTTTAGAAGTTTACTGGACTACCTTAAGTAGACATAAATAGTATAATACAACAATCCATTGACCTACTGACCTTCAGAGATTATTAAAATATGGCTCCTGGATTATTAAGGATGTACACGCACTCTTCCCCCCCTTTTCCTTTAATGTTGTCTCACTTCTCTTCCTCTCTCCCTTTCTTTCTTTCATTTCTACTCTCTGATATATCTTATATAGTTATGCATCATAAAGATAATATAAAGTATTTACTCTCACTCTTTAAATATTCATTCATATATTTATTTTTAAGTGAGGCAATATTGGGGTACCCCCATCAGGTATTATCAGTGTAATGCACCTACCACCAGCTCACTCATATTCTACCACCTAGACCACTGTGCTTCCTCCCTCTTTGAACATGCCCTTCTTTCGTCCCCCTCTACTTCTTGGAGTTTTAGTTCTATAGTTAGGTATAAAAGTTAGTATCCAAGGTGTTCTTTATTTTGAGTATTAATTTAATAATTTTTTAGCTTTCATCTTTTAACATTTCATTTAACACAGTCTCTTCCAGCTCCACATTACCAGATATGGCACATGTGTTCTTTTTAATGGTTGAGTAGTATATACCACATCTTCCTGATCCATTCAGATGTTCTGGAGTATTTTGGTTATTTCCATGGTTTAACTTTAATAAATAATGCTGAAAAAAACATGAGACTGTAGGTTCCTTCTCAAATTACTGCTTTTGATATTTTTTTGATAGATGACTAGGAGTAGAATTACTGGATTGAAGGAAAAATAGACACATTTTTAATATTTGGGGGCATCTCTGTACTGCCTTCCATAAGGGCAGAGCCAGTTTGCATTCCTACCAGCAGTTCAGGAGGGTTCTCTTTGCTCCACTTCTTTGCTTGCACTTGTTGTTTCTGGTCTTTCTGATATTGACCAGTATGTGAAATTGCTATCTTCTTGGTTTCCTGATTTGAATTTCTCTAGTGTTTGTGAACATTTTGTCATATCTGTTGGCTTTTTGAATGTCTTCTTTGCAGAAGTATCTTTTGAGTTCTTTTGCCCATTTCAAAACTGGGTTATTCATCTTGTTTTTGTAGGTTTATATCAGTACTTTGCCATATGAATGATGTGAAAGCATTTTCTCCCATTCAACAGGGTGTCTTTCATTTTAGTTATAGTTTCTTCTGCTATATAGAAGCTCTTTGTTGTAGTTCCAGATGTTTAATTCTTTGTTGCATTTTACCTGGGAGGAAAACATGAATGCTAAGCTTTGTTGTCCTTTTAACATGATTTTTCCACAGCTGCCATGTGGAAAAGACTTCCCTTCTGATGGGTTCACCGGTGAATGAAGTTTCTAAGTTATCTAAAGTTTTGGTTACATGAGGACGGCTATAGGCTCTTCCTGGAGATGCTCACCAAGAGGGAATCTAGTCACTCTCATTCTTAATTCCTAAATGGAAGCTTCTCGGTAGTTCTTCCTCCATACACACATTACCTCCTGTGGAATGTGGTGGTGCAGGTTGAGAGATGAGCTTTAGTAAAAAGAACACTTTTTATCTAGCTAGTCCACTCTGGCACACTAGTATGTGGGCAACAGCACATCTCTCACCTGTAACTCAGCTTCCTAACTCCTTCGAAATATCCCAAGAGATATATGACCTGTTAGTAATGACTGTTACCCCCACAGGTAAATTCTCCTGTTATCACCCATACCCCTGATGTATGTCACATAAGCTTGGGAATCAGGTTACTATTTCCTCATTAGCACACTGTGATTTCTCTGCCAGAGTATATCAGGGGCTTCACAACTTCATTAAAGTTGGGTCTGAACAGGACCCCTGTTCTGTGGGCTAGCCTCACAGATCACTACTAATCTCTTCTGTTTCATTTTTTCTTCTTTCCCACCATGGCTCCTAACACCTCCTTACTCAAAATGGAAAATAGTTTCTTATTTGGACAGCATATATCCCAAAGATATGAGATTCCTGTAGTTCTCCAAAATCACTTGTTTGTGCGGGTAACTGTAGATCCTGAGAGGGATCCATTATTCCGACTCTTCCTGGAGAAGTTCATATCACATCCTTGAATGCCACTAGTTCCTGTAATTGGGCATTTCTTCTTCTTAGGGAGAGAGCCTTTAGAGTGTGGTGCTCTCTCTTTGGATTTTGAAGTTACCCCAGCATCTCTCCATTTCTGCATTGTCATCTATATTAGGAAGGGTTTCCCCTCAGACTCAGTGATTCTGCTAAAGGTCCTTTCCTTCTCTTCAGACATGACTTGGAATAGCTGAAGCACCTCTGGAGTTGTCATGTTACTCAAGATGAAGGAGCTACTTGTAGGAAGCCTCCTGCAGTCTCTAGGCACAGCAGCAGCTTTGTCAGGGAGTCTTGTTGCCAGGAACCCCAGGGGCCATCTCTCAGGACAAACAGATTTCCAAGAGAGCAGAATAGGAGCACTGAGTCACCTGCCAAAAATCCTCACAGCCAGTCTCTGCAGACCAGGAGGTCTACCCTGCCTAGGTCTTCACTCACCAGAACAGCCCCAAAAGATGGCTGTTCTGTTTGTATTTTCATAGTAGTGGAACACAGCAGATGGACTGTAGGACTCTTTGCCAAAAACTCTTGGATTCTAAGGTGTTTTTTACTGTTTTCCGTGTTTCTAAGGAAACTGTAATAATCCAGTCTCTCATCTCATGAAAGCATTTTTTTTAAGCTTTGGTGAAACCCAGTTCAATTGTAGACCTAATCATAATTTCTAATGAGGTTTGAGAGCTTCCCCTTGAACATTTGAAGGCAAAACATCATTAAAAAATTCAAATTCTGTTAAAAAAGCTGACATTGTTGAAATCAGAAATCACAAACTCCAGCATACATTGTAATGGTATCATGTCATTGGATCCACATTTGAGTAAATATCACCAGCACTCAGGGTTCTTTGCATTTTACAGGTACAGTGTTTCCATATCAATAAAATATATCAAAACTATGGTCACCATAGCAAGGAGATTGTGTTTGAGGCACAAAATCCAAGAGAAGCCATGGAATCTTCCTTTAAACCACATTTCTGTCATAGAAGATATTAGCTTGTATGTTTTCAAGTGTTATGCATAAGTACAAACATTTTGAAGTTAACAGTATTTAGACTCCACATATAGATAGCTATTTGGGGGGAAAATGAGATGCTTGAATTTTTTATATAAGATATAAAATTATTTTAAAATCTTATGTATTATTATACAATAAATATTAGCGTATAAATGATCTCACACTCAAGCATAAAAATAACAAAACTATGAAACATGTCTACACATGAAATGAAAATTCAGTGACATCAAGAATTCTACACTGATAACTCTGTCCTTATTTTATATGTCATGTGTCTATGACTAGACACATGGATTTAAAGACTGTCATGTGTTTAGATGGCTATAGATTTATGCCAAACCATTTCCAGGGCCATACAGTTCACATATAAGCACTGGGATCACACCATGGCTTAATGTAGAACTATGCATGTGTTCATCCACATAAGAAATAAAAATAGGTGTTTTTCCTGGCATTGTATTCTCTTCTATCTGCATTTGGAATATATGCTTAAGAGCATATGGTCTCAAACTCATGTTAAAAACAAGCAAACAAAAAAGGACAAACCCCGAAGTCATAGATTTTTCTGCTCACCTAGAGCAGATCAATTTTGTAAGCACACAGAAGAACATCTAATGCAGGCAGAAATCAATGGAACTCCATGAGGAACACTTCTTGTTGGATTAATCTAATTTTTTCCTGTGCAGAGTGACAGACTTAGTAGATTCATCTGAAGTCAAAGTCTCAATATACATTGACTGAGTGAGGCGTTTCTTCTGTCTGAACTATATCCCCATTAACAGCTAGAATAATGTAAACCTCTCTAGTATATACAAAAGGTTGGCAATAGGGGAAATTTTTAAATAAACGCTGACCACACCATATGTTTAGACATGATCTCAGCAATACCATCACGTAGCAATAAAGAATACATAATATTGTTCAATCCTTAGTATTTGTTAGGCATTTTTCTATGGTTTACATTTGTATGTGCTTGTGTGTGAGAGATACAGAGAGGGAGAGAGGAGGGAGGGAGAGAGAGAGAGAGAAAGAGAGAGAGAGAGAGAGAGAGAGAGAGAGAGAGAGAGAGAGAGTGTTCCCATTTGGTGAATAGTGTTAGCTGCTACTAAAACCTTGGAAAGACTTGAACTCCTGCATT
Source organism: Uropsilus gracilis (assembly GCA_004024945.1). Lineage (NCBI taxonomy): Eukaryota > Metazoa > Chordata > Mammalia > Eulipotyphla > Talpidae > Uropsilus > Uropsilus gracilis. The sequence goes on from PVHY01013666.1 coordinate 12,301, forward strand.
GAAATGTTAGCACTACTCTTTAGTTGTGCAAGCTTTGGCAGGTTATCCATCTTCTGTGTGCCTCATTTTCCTCATATGTAAAATAAGAATAGTGCTGCTTTGTTCTTAGAGCTGTTACTTAGAGTCAATGAGTTATTATCTATAAAGTGCTTTCATAGTTACTTTGCTTCAGGTCATGCTACACATATTTTGTTGGACAAAAAATACATAATCCACATAATAAGTCAACGATGGCAGAATAGTGCTTAGAAAGGAGTTGGCTGAAAAATAAAATCCTGCTTTTAGTTTTGACTTCCAAACAATGCCTAGTGATAGAAAATGACTGAGTATGCAGCATATAATATAGGAGAGGAAGTGCTGTGAGCTCAGTGAGACACTGGTTGAACATATGTCAGGACACGGGGCTGTAATTACTTAAAATAAACAGGCACTAGATTGTTTTGATGGAAGAGTGTCCAAGCAGTATTACCGCTGGAGTTAGTGCTTTCACCTCTTTTCAATATATTGTAGCCAATTTAATTTTCCTTCCCTTTCATCCTCCTCTTCTCCCATCATCTTCCTTTCTTCCCCCTTTGTGTTGTTAAAACAAAATAATTTGGAGAAAAAGCAGATTACCTAGGGACAAACAATAGCAATGTTTTTATTAAAAATGTGCTGAGAGGAAACCGACTTTGGAGGGGTCGAGTATCTGTATAGGATAGTTTGTATTCTAAACAGAATTATAGGCATTCCTGTACATGTCATCATTCTAGGCAAAGAAGGATAGGATAGGATCTGCTTTTTTTCCCTCACCCCAGGTCTGCTTTTTGCCTCTTTGGCCTTCCTTATAAATTCTCTTCTGCTGGACTGGCAGGTGTTTAGTGCATCCTTAGGAATGAAAGCCAGGCATCAGTCTTCTCTTGGATGAGATGACTTCTCCCTATGAAGTCAGTGCTATTGTTATGAAACCTGTATAAAGACCACCACAGTGCCTCTCTCTATTGTCCCTCCTTTAGGTTATTATTTTACATTGTAGTCTATGCTTGTCTCTAGTTATGCTCTACGATTTTTTATTTTTATTTATTTATTTTTTTGAGACTAGTGGAACCGCAGGCTCATGTTGCCCAGGGTACCATGGACTCAAGCAATCCCCAGTCTCAGTTTCCCAGGTAGCTGGGATTACAGGCACATGCCACCATGCCCAGCAATTTTTGGGGACTAGATCTTGGTATGTGCCCCCAGTGGAACTCAAACCACAATCCTTAACCCCAGCCGTGCTCCACAGGCTGATGCTTACAGACACACGCCACCGTGACCGGTTTCTACGAATTTTTTCTCAAATGGAAGCCATGATCCCAACATGGGCAGTATATTTGTTCCTAAAATTTTGGCAATACCATTAGCTGTGTCTGAAAAGCACAGAGATAAATGATGGCCTGAACAGGGTAAGAGCACCTCCTTCTTTTACTTTCTGGCAAAGCCTGGGTAAGGAAGAGAAAACAAATCACCAAGGGCATGTGTAGAGGGAAATTGGACCCTCTGCTTTTCAGAAGGGGAGAAGGAAATAGAAAAAGGATAGAAAAAGAGACAAGCAAAGCTGGAGAGAGAGAGATTTTTGTGGAGAGGAGAGACTTGCATACGGTGGGCAGGTAAAGAGTAGCCTGAGTGACCAGGTTAGGCAGAAGTCCCCTGGAAGAATAGCCTGGTGGTGGCAAGGGGCTGTGGTGGCTGGAGGCCAGCAGAAGAGTGGTCAGTGTGGAGAGTATGGCACCCTATCAAAATGGAATGGAAAACTTGTACCTGGAAATGGCCAGGGATATGGAAAGTTAACTTTTGCATCAGCATTTGTTGAAGAAGTTTGAAGAATCTTGGAGAAGCTGAGCATCTCTGAACCCTGGAGAGAGGCAAAGAGAAGATGCTGGAGAAAGACTGAACTTTGCAGATTTGGTGGGGCAAAGGGCACCATCATGGACACATGTCACATGTCTTTGGGATGGAAAATGGTGACTGGGGCAAGATAACCGGCTACTTGTGACTTTGAGGATGTTTTGTTTTCCTGGTTAATTTTCCTTGTAAATAAAACCCTGTTTTTGCGTTGCATTTGACTGGCAACTGCTATGCACAGTGGTATGAGCCTGAAGGAAACAAGATGGCAGAAGCCGCATTTTAAAGGTCCCACTTTTATTCCTGTGGCATGTTGGTTGATTGGTCTTCCTCTTTTGTGCCTTATTTTAAAAATCAACTATTCTTTGATGACCACTTCTGTGTCATGCTCTGAGCTCTTATACATACAGACAATTTAATCTTCTAAATTATTTTGAAATAACTTTCGTTCTACTCATTATTCAGCTGGGGAAACTGAGGATCAGAAAATCAACTTGCCCCAGGCCCTGTCACAAATTCTTGGTGCACTGAAATGCAAACCCTAGTGATGACCCTGTACAATCTGTAGATTTCTTCCAAATCTGCTGTTGAGCTGTGCTTCAGGGGTAAATATGGAAAAGTATCTCCAAATATAGATGTTTGTTTGTTCTTTTTCTTAGAATAATATAAAACACCCTAGGGTAAATCCCATATATGTTTTCTATTTCTTCAAACCATGTACTCACAGTTAAACATTTATTTCATTTGTGCTATGCATTCCAATTTTCCTCCTTAAGTTTCTAGTCTTTGAAACTTTTAAGATGAACCTTCAATTTGCTTCTTAGTTCTATATATTCTATATGAAGTTCATAAAGCCTTTGTATTTATTTGAGAATATTTAGTGATATCACTTGGGAAGAGTCTCAAAGAGAGTTAGAGAGTGAGCCCTTCACCATTCTTGCTTACATAAATGAGTATCTGCCTCCCAGGGTAGAAAAGACACCTCCCCCAACACACACACACACACACACACACACAGACACACACTGATATGATAACTCACAAAACAAAATTAAGTATTGTTTCGTACACATTGTCTTCTTACAGGCCCTAAAGGCTCAGTAGACCATATGCATGTTTTCCTTTGAGTACCTGACATGACTTATTATAAGAGCAAACATCTTGGGAATTTACTGTTTTCTAAATGTCATGCAAATTTAGTACTTTGCAAGACAGAGGTTTGGTTGCTATATAAAAAACTCTATTCCTCTCCACCCTGTATTTCTCCCAAATATATCTTTTGTGTCATTTATGTATCCCAGCACATGACTGGATGCTCTGGGGAGGGGGGTAGCAGCATCTCTTTTAGAAACACAGACCTCAGAAAGAGTTATGTTTCATCTTGGAAATTGCACAACTCTATTATGGAAGCCTTTCTGAGAACACATGACATTATAATTATAAAATGTATGAGTGTGCATATTTGTGTTTCATGGACACTTGGCTTGATTTAGGAGGAGATGAAAAATAGAATATGCATTTGTTAAATAAGTATAATGCCAAGATTTATATCCTTTCATAAAAACAACTTTTTACTTGGCTAATGTTTTAATTTTGAGTTAATTTGAGATACTAGGGCATAATTATATCACTCAGTTCTTAACAAACCTTGAAGACTTTCTCACAGAGACTTCTTCAAGATTTTAGAATTTATAACTAGTTTTCCTTTTTATAATTAGCCTTATCATAGATATGTTGAAATGATGTGAAATTTATATAAGTAAATAAATTAAAAAAAACACATAATATGTCTGAATCTCACCTCTTTCCTATTTCCATGAAATCAAAACTTTTGCTGATCTGCGCTGGTATTTAGTTCTGAATATTTTTTTGAAAAGATCTCTCCAACTTCTTCATTCCCTTGCACCTCATGCCCCATCCATTTCTCTCATTCAGTTCACTAAAGATCTCTATTTAAATGCATTGCACACACCTTCATGGTTATCACTTTTGGATTGCAGTTTTCAAAGGGCATGGGTTTTTCCATTTACTTAGGCTACAGGCAAGAATGATATTGAGCTGTGATGACAAATAATAAGCATGAGCAAAATCTTTTCTAGATTAAGCATCTTTATTATTAAAACAAGAATATAGAATCACTCCATTCCCTCAAAAATGATTTCAAAAAAAGCAAGCTAAATATTTTTGTCTTGGAACAGTCTACTTATCATAAACTTTTCATACTAATCACCTCTGCAATAAACCTGATACTCTTGGATGTAATTTTATGTTAGTATATTTTGCTAAAGACTTTTTCCATTATCTCCACTTAAAATTTGTATTAACTTTTCTACTATGTGAAGTTCTCAAAAGATCTCCTTTTTATATGGGGGTAAATTGTAGTGTAGAGCACTTAAGAACAAAGTTTGGAAACGTGCTGAAGGTATTAAATCATGATTTCACACATGTATTTGGTACATAATATGGAAAAAAATTTAATCTTTCAATACCCTTGTTGAAGTGAACAACAATAGTTCTTACCACATATGATTTTTGTGTTGATTAAATTCATGATATTTGTTAAAGAATATTGATAGTGCCTGATACATTGCAAATACTGCAAGAATTAGGAGTCTTTTATGACATCATTTTGCTATCTCCTGAATTAAACTGTGGATACATCCATAGTTCTAGTGTCTCTTTCATTCCTGTAGCTTTTCTGCTTTCTTTAAATCCCCAGCTATTTTTACTTCTCCAGTTCATGTCTCATTACTAGGAAATACACAACTGCCATATATATCATTTTCCATTGTTTCCCTATAATATGTAAGAGTAGTAAAAGCAGAGGATGAACTAAATATTTCAATTATCCCCTCTGAATGCTATTTATTGGTCTACTGCTTTTGTGCATTTCTTATTAACAGGTTCTTTCATCATCATCACGATCATCTCATGACTGTCATCCTGTCATATCTAACAGTTATTAAATGCTGAAGACCTGCTAGGAATGGTTCTAAGCACTTTATGTTTATTGAATCTCATGGTATTATCCCTGATTACAGCTACAGAAATGTCATAAAGTATAGTCCCTCTACTTGCTTCTGTCTTACCTACCCTGCTTCGGAGAGCTTTAGTAACTGCAACATCCCTCTACAGCGAACCTACTCTCCCTTTCCTAGTTTGAAACCTAAGAAGATAATAGATGACCATGGAGCAGATATGATGCTTTGTTCATCATTTCCCTTGGGGCAGTTCTGAAGATTTATTTAGGTGACATTAAAATAGAGATCAACCTGATTGTCTTGGACAGGTATTAAATTAGAAGGATACACAAACACAGGGCAAATTGTAACATGATGTTTCATGCAAGACTCTTGAAATGGTCATGTCTGGGAACCTATCAATCATGAATTAAAAAAAAAAAAAAAAAACATGGCTTCTGGTATTGCTTTGTGGAAGATGGGGCCAGTCTGGTGTGATGGGATGAGAAAGCTTGGCTCTTCACAGAGACAGATGCTTAAATGAATTTTGCAGGTGGTTTTATGCTAGTTCATGTTGAGCTCATTGGCATGTTTGATTTTGGCTCTTTTAGCTCAATCCAGGCTTGAGGTGACACTCTATATTTCCTGGCATTATGTATACACTGACCTTGCCAACATTATACCAATTCAATATTTTACCAGCTCACAGAAGATCCTATTTTGATGCCCTTTTTATCTAGTTTTAATGCAAGATTCTTTCTTTTAAATATTCAGAGGGTCACTTTATAAAAGAAATTTCCTTGACCATCAGAATGTTAGAAATGAGCAGGTCTTTAATACCTGCTCAAGCTTTGACTGGACTTTAAATCTCATAGACAATATTTTCATCCAAATAATGAAGCTTTATACTTGCAGAGTGACAACAGAGGCCTATGTTGTAGGTGTTGTCTACAGATTCTAGGTTATTATGTTCATAACATAGGAATTCAGTGAGTGAGGGATTATAATTATCCCTGTATTAGCCAGGACGAAAACAAACTATGGTGTGATTAAATAACTTAGATGCAGGAGGTTGCCAGTAACATTTGCATGCAGACCTGTGTGTTCAGAACCACACCCTTAACCTTGACATTGCCCCCTCTGCTTATATTGCACAGACTCTTTAACATCAAGCACAAGTTGAGAAAAAGCTTCCTTGCAGAGATATACAAAATTATAATCTTTTTTTTTTTTTACAGTTTCTTTAGCAGCCTGAGAATAGGAGACCTAACTTTTATTTTAATTAGTAACATTGAAATACATTAAATAGACTCTGGTAGCAGCTGCATATTCTACTTGGACTTGGAAACTACACTCATTGATATCTTTTTTCTCTTTGGAAAGAAATCTATTGTCCATTCTCGCTGCGACTGCTGTGAACCCTTTTGATAATTGTCCATGCAAGAGTCTGTTCTCTCGTCTTTGGGAAAATAACAATGCATACTGCACTTCACAGGTGCAAACATGAAATGATTTGCCCCGTCATTTAGATGGCTTAATTTACAGCTTTTTATGTTTAATTAGCTCTATTGTTCATAGATTGGATATTGAAGATCCAACAAAGATGATATTTTGAATCAGCTTTGTAATGTCATTGAGTAGGTCTTACACTGCAGGATACTTAAATCTTTTCTCCAATTGTGACAGTTTGGATATCCTCAGGGGTTCTGAGCTGTCTTCAATTATACCAGCTGTCGGAATATGGAATGTAAAACTACTCGTGCAGTGGGGAATTAAATATTATTTGGCCCAATTTTACCTTTCTTGTCAAAAGTGAATAGCATGTGCCCACATATGCAGTGAAGGTAAACAGATGCAGTGTGCTCAAATGTGCTGTGGGTACAGTTTCCTTTTCAAAGCATTTACGATTTGGAGAGAACTCCCATCTGCCACTAATAAGTTGAATAACCTTGGATATGTTGCTTTACCTCTCTGGGTTTCTAATTCCTTCCCAATAAAATGAACGCTTTGGTCCAACTCTTCTGGAAGTCGTTTAAGATGGAGTCACAGTGTTTTGTGATCTTGGAAATTATATTATTTTCACAACTCTGTGCTTCTGCTTAGGTGACCTGAGAAAGTCTCAGCCCAGCAACCAGCTCAGGCTCACCTCATGGTTCCTCACTTGTGCAAAGACTGGAGAGCTAACTGAAACAAGGTGACTGGGATCTCAGATTTCCCTGACCTTGCTCTAAGAAATGCATCTTTTATGGAGAGCTTGTCTAGGAAGCTTCAGAATAAAATTATTGAGAATATAGTGTTGCTGTTTGGGGACTGGTAAACAAATGCTTCTAGCTGATTGTTCAACATGGTTCTCATTTGGAAGAGTGCCGGGTAGCGCTTACAAATAGGGTGTCAGGGGTAGTTCTGGTTGTAAGATCCTGGTTACGTTTCACACAGACCCTCTAGTTCATCTTCAAAGGCCAGCTCAGTGTAGGAACTACTTTTTTGTTGTTCCCTTTTCACACTAATCACAGGCCTGGGATACCCAAGAATCAGGGAGGGGAGAGTTCTTCAATGGAATAAAAATTCCTTATTAGACATCTATGATCCAGACACACCTACATTGTTTTCTGGTTCATCCTTGCAGGTGACTACACCTGAATCTTGTGACTCCCAATTATGTTCATGCATTTTTTAATAAACAAGAATTTGCTGTACACCCAGCGTGTGTTAAGGTACTCTTCTTAGGTATGGCAAACTGGAAATGAAAAAAGGCAGCAAAATTTGTGAGCTCATAAGTTTCAAATCTAGAGAAGTTCAGCATTGGGATGTGACCTGACTTTCTCTTCAACATCATTTATCCACCTAGGTCTGTATTTCTCCCCTTCACTTTCTTTCTTTTTTGGTTGGTAAAATTCGATCTAGTCTGGAAGTAGAGCAGTAAATATAAGGAAATGCAAAGTGTTAATGAAAACAGCAAATTGTGATCAGTGGTGACCTCTTGCTTTCCAGTACTATGACAACGACTAAGTTGAGAAGATTAGCAAAATACTTCTTTTTTTTTTTTTGAGACCAGATCTCGCTATTTTTGCCCATGAAACCACAGGCTCACGTTGCCTGTGGTATCACAGACTCAAGCGATCCCCAGCCTCAGCTTCCCAGGTAGCTAGGATTACAGGCACGCACCACCACGCCCAGATATTTTTTGGGACCAGGTCTCACTATGTTTTCCCAAGCAGGATTCGAACCATGATCCCCAGACCCTGCCATGACTCCATAAGCTGTCGCTTACAAGTACGTGCCACCGTGCCCGACTGGCAAAGCATTTCTGTACCAGTCACAGTGCTGACCTATGGTGATATGCTCATCATGAGTGAAAAGTGTGGGGGCTACCTTTTAATTTTCTCTGTCATCAGGTTTGGTCATGGTGGGAGGTGATTGGGAGAGAGGGGGGTGTTTGTTGCTTACTTTCAGTGTCAGGATTGCATTATAGTGAAAACATGTATCCTGGAGTCTTAGAAAACAAGAATGCTAAGAGTGGGAATAAATCACAGAGGCACTGTACACATAAGCTCATCCATTCCTGTCATTTGGCAGTCACGGAAGTTTGAGCTAAAATATTTCAATTGAGTTTTCAGAATTCTACAGGAAGTTACTAAGCAGTTTTTGGTGCTAAGGGTTGGGATGGTGGTATTTTGCATCCTGAGCTATCTGGTTTGCAGAGGACAGTCCTGAACTTTCATCCAGATCTCTGTTCCTCCTCATTTCTATGGGCCTCATGCACATTATCTTTGACTGGATGCTTGGTAGTCAAGTTTATGGGTTCCCTTTATTATTGCCTCTCACATTTGCATTGCAAGACATGTAGATATGTGGGAGTAACTTCCGTCTCCAGAGGGATTTGAGTTTCAAGGTTAGTAAAGAGAAAAGTCCAAGTGGAACTGATATTTTTATTAAAAATTGTATGTAATTGTCTTTCTGTTGGGTATATTCTTTTCCTTCCAAAGAGTATAAGTTGCCTTATTATTATTGCCTCCTTATTCAGAGGGCAAACAATAAAAGTGATAGAGAAGATCATGAGTAGAAGTTCTTGAAGGGTGTTTAAATATGGGTGGGATTTTCTGTGTGTTTGGCTTTCTTGGCCTTCGTGATGCTTCATTGCACACAATGTGGCACTAATCACAATGCTGTATCCAGTGCAGCTGTGGCTAACCCACTGTCTATCCACCTGAGGATGGAAAGTTGATGTGCTCAGCATTCTATTATAAGTTGATTTCTCTAGACACTTCCAAATTCACTAATGAAAAAGCCTCTCCTGCCACCTGAGGTTTCTTTTTACTCTTTTATTGGTGTTCAGAGATGATCAATAGGAAATATTCTCACAACATTGTGCCTGAAGCTCAAATGGTTAGACTCTAACAAGTTTGGGCAGTTCAGAACAACAGCATGCTCTTTAACTTCCACTTGTAATCATATTGGAAATGTGCATGATCAAATTATTTATCCCTCAGAGCTAGCCTGGGAATATTTTATCTTCATTCCTTCCATCAAGCCAAGTTCTCTGTGAGACACTGGGGAGAAACAGAAAATGTCTTCAAGGAACTCATGTTTTTTAAAGGATATTATGAAAGTAAACAAGAGAATAAAATATCCCAATCTCTTATGGCATTTATAATACCATAGATATTATATGCTATAATAATTATATGATATAGTACTCATGAAGAATGCTCTTAGTTATTAGGGAATGGCTATGTGTTTCTGAAGTTTTTTTATACAATATTTGAGATTGATTCCATTCATTGTATAATGATTATTATATTTACATTATAGATATTGTATTATATATTGCATATATTATATATATATATATTGTATATAATGATATGATATATTTGATTCCATTCATTATATAAAAACTTAATTGAAAGAATTTTAATTTCTGGAAATTGTCATTGTTTCAACTAGAAAATTTTATTTCCTAGGAATCTCTGGAAAACAAAAAGTTATTTTTTGTACCCTATTTTAACCTCAGTCTTTACAATATTCCTAGAGTTTAGTGCAAGTTCTATATTTAGCAAATAAATGAGGAATTATCCTTCATATGAAAAAAAAAAAAAAGCACCACTACTGAAAGCTGATTATAGAATTGTAGTGAGATGACTACAGGCTGTTTAAACTTGAGGGCTCACTTGATTTGTGTAGAGAACTACAAGGTCAAAGTTTCCTTTGCTTTATGAGCAAGTTAAATTTATATCAGGGAGTAAGGCAAAACTATTTAAAAATGAAGCTAAAACAACCCAATGCTGGGTGCCATTGATCAAATCTGAGAAAGACAGAAGGAGACACGAGGTTATAAAAGTCAAAGGGGTAAGAACAAAGGTTAAACCACAAAAAAGACCGAATGGGCCCTTCAACCTTGTTGGGAGCCATCTCCCTGATGTCTGCTTCCAAAGAAATTGCTTTCTGAGAGTCACAGAACCTCAGTGGGCACTTCTTTCCATCCTTTACACTGTTTGCTAAGGAGTATCACTGAGGAGGTCATCAGTACTGAATCTTGAATGTCTGCTTTCAAACTTCTTTTTCCATTCATTCGTTCATTTTGGGTTCCTTCCACCCCAGGCCATGCTATTTGAATTTTGTCATACCTATTGTGGGAGTCAGTCCCTTTCACATTCATGCTAGAGACTCCAAACAAAAGCCTTGGTTGTCTTCCAAGTAACTGAGCTATTCACACAGGCACTGGGTAAGGCAGAGGTGAGCTTCACTTGAGTTAGGTAGGTTTTGCCACCCTACCATTAAGTTAAGGGTCTCTGAGATGAGCAGAGCTTTTCTCCCTGTGGCTAGCTCATGCATATAATGGCTTTCTTGACTTTCCAGAAACATCTGGCTCAGTAGTTCTTGGCTGCCCTTTTCAATGTCAAATTTGACACATTTGTATTCTGAGACATAGATTGTGAGAGTAACTTCTGTATCCCAAAGAATTTGGATTTCAAAGTTAGTAAAGAGAAAAGTCCAGGTGGAACTGATATTTTTATCAAAAATTATATATAATTGTCTTTCTGTTGGGTATATTCTTTCCCTTCCGAAGAGTATCTATAATTTATGCATATTTGTGTAATCCAGAATGTTAATATTTTGTGAAACTTTTAAATATGAATGACTTCAGTAAATGTTAAATTTTCACTTCCATTTTCATCAGTGGAGAAACGAACATTAAATATTTAGTCATTTTAGGAGAACTATTTGATTTAATTTTTCAACCCACATGTTTCTCTTGAGGTAAATAAAAATACAAACATTGGCAATGAATGGAGAATTTTTAAAAATACTTTTCAGACAGCATAGTAAATACCTCGCTGATCCTGGAACTCTATGTATTACTATGAGAAAGTAAAGCTGTATCTCCATAAAGACTCATCATAAGGCTATGACTGTCAGTAGTTAACCAAAGGCAGTTTATTTTCTATAAAAGATTTCATTAATAAAAATAAAATCTCATTTAAATTTCCAAATTTTGTTAGATTTAGCTCATTTTATGAGAAATAAACTACACTTGCTTGTGATCTATTCTTAATATTTTTAAAAAATGCTGCATAAAACATCTCCTATATGTTTGATTATATATATATATATTGTTTATTATGGAAGATACATACAAAGGGATATGATTGAACTATAGGAAATCATCACTCGTAGCAGTAGTTGCCAATTGTGTGCCAGGCACTTTATAAAGTGATTGTACATGCGGCAGGTTGCTTTATCTTCACAACAAACCTGTCAGTTGGTGCTATTATCCCCTTTGCACAAAAGAGTAACAGGTGTGGGCAGTTTGAGCATCTTGCCAAATCACTTAGCTAGTAAATGGTAGATTGAGTATTTAAATATGTTTACCTAATCCAAACCTCAAACTCTTAGTCACTACACAATATTTTAGGATTTTTCTTCATGGTGCTATTTTGAGAAGAGAAAAGATAGGATGAATTTGTAGTTTAGTGGATTGAAGAAAAAATTTAAGTATAATTGGAACTTTAAGAATAGCTATAGAATTTCTAATTTTTTTACTTTTATTAAGCATTTATGATTTTTACAGTGCTTATATTTAAACTGCCTTTGTCTACAAAAATGGTTTTAAATACTGGAAAGATTACTTAGGAGTTAATATAGTCTGATGTAGTAAAGATATAGTAAATGTATTATAAAATATAGCATGTTCTGTTAACTATTTCTTCTACACTTGTATTAATCGGAAATTTCTTGACTGATAGTTTAGACTACTTAAGTACCATGAAAATTAAAGGTAATAATCCTGACTTTTAGGAAAAGTGACATTCTGAGGTATTAGCTTTTTCAAAGTCAAAATTGAGATTCATGCTGAGGACAATTTTAAGAAACCTACTTTTTTGATATTATAAAACCAAATTATGATTTATATAATTCTAAACTAACTGAAGTATTTCATGAACCAAATTACAACTTATTACATATAGCAGAAATATTAAGAATTACTAATTTGCTACTTAACTATGGGGTTTTAAAATATTTTGCCTCAGTCCAGTGAAGTGGGTTTTTTTTTTTTCTTTCTAAATTATATAGTCATGCAGTCTTCATTCATTTTCCAAACTATTTCTTCTTATTCCAATTCCTAACTCCAGTACTCATGGAAGGCAGCAGAATAATTGCCTATTCATGAGAGCCATTCAGTAAGAAAATAAGTCTTAATTTTTCTCCTCTACAAAAGGAAATTTCTTCTGTGATGCTTCCTTGCCCTTTACCTTCAAACCCCAGAGAAAGAGTGGTTCTTCCTCATGGCTCCCTCTTCATAGCTCTTCACATTGCACAATTATGCCTATTATTTGGTTTCTTAAATACTCACTTTTAGCTTATAAATTTGCTCAAGACTTCTTTATCTTTGAAGCTCTTGTCTCAACCCTGCTTCTCCCTCAAGTTACTCTCTGATCTTTCTACTGCCCTTTCCTAGCAAATTGTAGTTAAAGTGATCTGCAGTTTTTCTATCTAATTACCACCCACTCCTTCCTTTATCCTTTATTTTCTGGCTCTACCCACAGCATTATAGTGAAATCATTCTTCCAAAGGTCAACTCTTCCCTCCAAAATAGCCAGCTCCAACTTATTCTTCTTAAACCATTCAGAAATCTGTAGCATTACCATCTACCCCAATCATCCATGTTCCACGAGGCAATCTTAAGTTGCTCATCATTGTGTATAATTGCCTTAAATATGCCCACCTGGACTTCCCCTGACATGGCAAGACAGGTACAGAATCAATGACAGGGTGATGAGTGCTGTAATGAAACTGTTTGCCAAATAAGACATTGTGGGGCCAAACGTGGCAAAATTTCACAGAGGAAGTGATATTTGAAAGAATTAGTGGGTGGGAATTCCAGGCACAATAATTAGTCAAGGGAATCAAGAGCTGGAAACACACACAGCACGTTTTGGAAAGAGTAGGTGTGGTCTAAGCTTTAACACCTGGGGATGGAGCGAGGCTGGTGTAATGGTGCAAATTGGAAGCAGTTTAGGGCTATATTATACAGACAGAACTTTCTCCCCGGGAATTGTTTTGCTCCTCTTTTGACTATGGTTTTTCATGGTTGACTTCCACATTCAGACTATTCCTCAGAAATAGTTCTTCATTATTATGACACCATTCTACACAGGTGATGTTGTCTTTTTCATGTCTTAAAACTTGATGTGAGATCCGTGTGATTTACTGCGATTTGTAAATCTTCATCCCTTATCTCTCTTCTGAACTGCATATGGAATTTTCATCTTTTTTAATACATCTTATATCAAATATGATCAATGTAAAGAAGTGTAACTGTTGGCTCCTTCTGCTTTCTTTATCTCAATTAGCAATTGGTACCTTCCTTTTGGTTACCAAGAGAAGATATTATAATAGGTTGTCCTTCCTCTCTCTAGATACAACCCAACATCCAATCAGTCACTTTACTAAAATATTTGCTGAGTTTAATCCCGACATTAATATTCAAATATTTCATGCTTTGTTATGTTTTCCAAAGCTTTTATCTAAGTATTTGAAAGGTCATTTTACTATCTTGAACCTCTTCTTCAACATGTCATATGTAACAGAATTAATAATATAAAGCTGTATAAAATAAAATCTAAAGGAATTAATTTATTTTCTTCCTAAAACCTTTTCATTAGTTTATTTACAAAATAAAACCCACTTTGACATGACTTGGTCCAGGGGCTTGATACAGACTGCTTTGACTTGTATTTCAAGTCCTTTAGACCCATGCATGGCCACCAACACTCTAAAACCCATCGATTTGCTGGATTTACCCTTTCATTCCCCTGAGGATTTGCGTAATATTAATATATTCATCTCTTTGTCTCACTTGCTGTTCATGAAGTGAACTTCCATTTCCAGTAAGTCTCAGTATTACCAGGACCTCCCTATGCCCCATACTTCATTACACTCATAAACTGATTGGTCACTGCTGTTTTCTTAGCAGGTTTTGACCTCTCTGAATATCTGTTTTCTACATTGTTTCAGAGTATTTGCCTAGTTCTGTGGTTATCTTTTCATTTCCCAAGCATAGACTTTCATATTTTAACCTGTCTTCGCAACTTTGTAGCTCTTCCTGAGCATTATGAGTTCCAAAACAATTTCATATTTATTTTCTGTTCTCTGTGCTATCCTTAGATACCTCAATTATTTGTACATTAAAGTTGCTTGTTAAATTTTTCCTTTCTGTAAGTATCTCAAGGGCAGGGACTTAGATAAATTTACTATCAGTTATTTTCAAGAATGTTGAACACATAATACTGTTTAAAATTTATTGTTTAATCCCCCATTCTTAGTGACCTTAGCATTTCAGTAACAATGAGGGAAGCAGTTCCATTGTGAGGTGTACATATTTATGACTCTTCTGAATTTCCTTCCTTCTTTTCAACAAATAACCAATCTGATCTGTTAGCTCTATCGTAGGTGTCCCAAACTCTGGGCTTTCTATTATCATCAAACTCATTTCACCATTTATTTTCTATTAACTTCAGAGTCTCCTTCATTGGATATGAAGCAGTGAAATCAGTAGTGTGTTAATGTCTGTGTGTGTGCACACATATTTTGAACAATGAAAGATAAACTAGTTTATATCACTAAATGAGAGTATACTATAAACACAGGATCTGTGGTTATCAGTCAACTTAATTATCACTTAAATTTTATCATTTGTTTTAAATTACTAGGACTTTTTTATTTGCACATAATACTAATTTTCTGCTAAATATTTGAGCAGACTAAAAGTATTACATTTTCTGGATGAGACATTCATTGTTTTCCAGCTATAAATATATAATGAAGCTGGAAAACAATGAATGTCTCATCCAGAAAATATAATATCTTTAGTCTGCTCAAATATATGTAAATATCTATATATACACATAAACTTATTTATAAAACTATATATAATAGTTGCATATATGTAAATTCATATTATATATATATATTTAGAAAACAGTGAGGCCATGTATATAACTAATAGACTATATGTGTATTTCAAGGTAGAGTATTTGAAGGTAGCATGACTCAAATTGTTTTTTGTTCCTGCTGCAGTGATCACAGAAGTTTCTCTTTAGGACTGTGGAGTCACAAGATGAACTGATACTGCATTGCCAAATCATTGTTTTGATTGATTGATGCTGCCTTATAGAACTGCTAAGCCTGCAGCAGGCCAGAGTGGATCACAGAGTTTTTGTCTTAAACCACAGAAATGGGGAAGTTTCCTATTGTAGTGCTGCCTCTCTTACCTTTGTGAATATATGAGCTTCTGGGTTAATTATGGTCATTGGCAGAAATAACCTAGGTAGAGTTGGGGAATAAATACAGAGGAGGATGTATAACTTCTGTAACAAAAATTAATAATCAAAGGACCACATCAGTTACCAGATTCAACACACCTTGTGAGGCAGCAGGAGATTAGGAGTCAGGGAAAGCTGGAGAAGCAGAGTGCAAAGTAAGAGTGAGAGGATCAGGCAAGGCAATGAATGAAGCAAGAATTTCAGATTTTTCTAACTTGACATGCTTCACAGTACTGGAGTAGATCCACTTCTTGATGTTCTGTTGGAAACAATGTTTAAGATTTGTTATTTTAAGTATAGTATTCACAGTCCAACATCCCTCTCCAGATTGCCAACAAGAGTTAATTATAGGATAGCATGACTCATATCCATCAAATGAGGGTGAAGAGATTGAGATGATGGAGGGAGGGAGAATATTCTCTGTCTATAGCCACTGGGGATTTTATCTAGAAAACATTTCATTTATAATACCACACTACATGTTGATGAGTTGGATCTTCTAAATTAACCAATTTAATGACAAATTAGTTCAGATTCTTGTTTGTATTGCAAACTTTCATCTTGTGATGGATATTAAATATTTTCATGCTTACAAACAAAAGATCATGTATTAGTATATTTAGTGCAAGATGGCATTTCCATGATTTTGACTTATTTTTTACTTAGGATTTATTCCAACGTTGCCATCTTACAACTTGATTTGATTATCATTGGGAACATACTATGGATAATTGAACATTGGGTATTTAGAAAAGAAAATCAAATCTAGAATAATGATTATTGAAAAATAATTTAGAAGACAATTAACTCTAATATAAACCATGCATCTCTAATAGTATGTAACTTGAAGTCCTTTGCAGCAGTAAAATATTTATATTCTCAAAGTAAGGGGAAATAGTAAGTCTTAAGAGGAAAAAAATACCCCACAAAATCTCACTATTTGTAAAGTTCATTTTAAGTCATGTTACTATAAACAATTCAAAATGTCATTACTATTCACTTTTTATTATCACTATGCTACTGATTTGAAGGGGGACTTTTGTCTTAAGAAAATAGATAGAATGGCCAAAGGAGTGTTATATAACAATTATTTTAGAAAGAGCTTAAGGATGCATTATTTTAATTTTTATAAAATTAGCAAAAACATTTACAAATATATCTGCCACATGTAACATTATGAAGAATATAGGTTTGAGAAAATAAATGTTAAATAATGATGTATATATAAAGTAGAATAGGAATTAGATGTACATTAGAGCTACATGTACATTCATTTACCATTCATTGAATGGTTCAGCTACAGGCCACTCATTGGCTAAGTGATAAAAGCACACAGTAAATTGTGGGCATCCCTAATAGAGCATTCATATACAATTTCATTAATTTTGGGAGTAATATTTTGCCAAAGAATGCAAAAATCTCTAAGGATACTATGGGTTGGATATTAGAGATAGCTAGATCCAGCTATTGCAGTTTCCTGGGATATGATCCAAGAATATTATTTTCAAAACATAGCATCTCAGTTGGTTTTACAGTATGAGTAGAGTTTGTGATAGGACCACAAGGACTCTTATCCAAAGCATATCATGAAGGAAGACTAGCACCTTACAGTAACTAAGTGATTAGTATGACAATATTAGTATGGGACTAGTGGGAATGGAACTCACAATGCCAGCAAGGTGTTAGAATCAAGGATGAATATGTAGGTGAGCGGCAGAAATATATATAGACCTTGTGCTTTGTGCTAAGTAAAAGACTTTTATTTTGAAAGCTATAGAGAGGTATTAAATGCTATAAAACAGGAAAATATCATGGTAAAATTAATGTTTTAGAAAATTCACTGGAGCAGCAGGAGGAAGGACATAAAGAGAGCAGTAAGATGGTTTAGACACACACCAGTTGGGAATCCAATATTATTATACAGACAAGAACACATAGACAATGAATACAGAGGCAATCTGAGTAAAGTTGGCAATGCACTATAAACTATACATATATAAATATATAGAAGGAAAAAAATCTCCTGAAATTGGAAACTAGAAAGAGGTTCTATAGCAGTGTGGAAGAAGGGGGCATTTGACTTGGCTGTTTGGGAGTTGTGTACATATTGTGGTGATATTTTACAATATAAGGAATTAGAATAAACATATTTTGAGCAAGGTTAGAACTCAATTTTGACATCATGAAATTTTCAGTATGCTTGACACTTAGTGAAGATGTCTAACAGTGGTGTTAACAGGATCACTTGAACTGGAGGAAAAGGTTTGAAAGTCATAACTGCAAAGTGATATTCAATTCAATGAACTAACTAGTTAGAAATGGAAAGAGATCTGTTATTGTGCAAGACTGATTGTATTGACTCCCCATTCTCTTAATTATTGCATAATCTTAGAAAATCAATTAGCTTGTTAATATTGGTCTCTTTAATCAGTAAAATGAATTTAGTGAAAATCCAAAATATTGTGAAAATTTATTGTAATATCTATTATACAGTTACAAAAGTAGTATAAATACTCAAAAATACTAGATTTATTCTAAAATGTACACTGGGAATAACATCATTCAAAGAACTAGCAGAGAAGCATATGCCATAAAGATTGATGCAAAAATAAAGACCAGAAAAATGGGAAAAAATGAACATAATTCTGTCATAGGGCACATGGTGGAAGTATAAGAAAATAACCAGTACTTCTAATGGATGAGGGAAAGTCAGTATCATAAATTTCTAAGTGTATCTACCAGAATTAACAATTAAAAGTCATTGGTGACATTTTTGAAAGAGATTTAGTTTTGTTCTAAAGTGGAGAATGGAGATTAGAGTAAGGCATGTTGTTGAGTAGATTAAAAGTATTGGGGTAAAATTGCTTGTCATCTGTTGTGTAATTCATTCTTCACCGTCCATTTGTTGTCAGTGTGTGGTGCACAGAGCACTGTGTTTGAGATACAGCCATGAGCATGGTCTACTTTTAAAGTCATGGGACTTTTAGTCTGGCATGAATACAGTCATTAGACAACTGGCTGCTTCATTTCATTTCAATTGAAATTTGAATAAATGTTATAAAGGATAATAATTTGGGGCTATGAAAATAAGTACCTGAGATATAAAAGGATTCAAGATACCATTTAGGAGGGAAACTCCTTAACATTTGGAACTTTGCCTAATAAGACTCACTGGGAGATCAGTTGTCAAGGATGATGCCTAGGTTTTTCAGTAATATCATCAGTTGAGTTTCAAGAGTGGACCAAGTTTTGGTAGAAATCAGCTTTTAACCTTTAGAGTTTGATGTGACTGTGTGATGTGAAAATTGAATAGTTTGATATGCTGGTTTGGTAACCCATCAGTTGCTAAGTGTGAGTTTTGATGAAGTTGTCTTTTTATACAGGATATATGAAAATTCTAAGACTAAGGTTTAAGAAACTGTATCAATGGTTGTTTTTGAGGAGGTAATGGCAGTTAGTGAGACTTGAAAATACGAGGCATAGTATAAGTGTGATTTATAGAAACCATAGCAGAACTGGATTTCACGAAGGAAAATACAATCAACAACAACATATGTTGCTATACAATCAAGAAACATGAAAACTGAAAGCTGCCTGATAGCTTCAGCAGCCCGTAGTCATTAGTGAACTTAGCATAGATGATTTTGATAAAAATCACAGGGAGAAGAAATTAAGTTGGAGCATATCTAGGAATATTGTTTGAAGAAATTTGGTTATGAAAGGAAAGGGAGGTTAATTGGTATTTAGAAAGATAAATGGTGAAGGAATTAATTTTTTAGTGATGCATTGTTTGTGCATATGTTGTTCTGTTATAATTATCTTAACTCTTCTTTAAACTAGGTACTAATCAGACTTTGAAGTTAGTGTATAGCATAGTTTCCTTGCAGAAGTGCAAAAAAAAAAAAAAAGCATAGCAGTATGCTGTTTTTATTCTAATTTCAGCTGAGTAGATGTCTGTGAAATGGGAGTCTACTGTAGTCACGTGTGGTCGTGAAGAGATGGCATTGAGAAATGCCTGCAAATTAAAATTATTCAGATCTGCCATAAATCCCAAAATATCTAAGGAGGTCTTTATTCTGATTTTGATTTCATTTGTAATGACATTCTCTAGGATGAAAGTCTCTGATATAGTGAAAAGAACATTCCACAGTTCAAGTATTTAACAGCTGTTTGATCTGGGGCAAGTTTCTTCAGAGTCTGTTTTGTCATCTGTTAAGAGGAAATTATTATTATTATTTTTTAGGTTTATTCAAATGATTCAATGAAATAAAATATGTAAAACATCAAATGCCACATACACAATAAATTATATTTTCCATCTTGTATTTAACACAGTTTTTGTAGCATGTTAACTTCACTAATTTGAATTCAAATGTCAGTCTGTGGTCCAGACTTATGATTTTGATTTTAATATACTGATAATTTAAAATAAAATTTGTAGGAATAAGAAAAGGACACTGATGCTTTCTGGGCCACTCAAGGTTTAATGGACTTGCATTTTCTCTCATAGGAAATTAAGTCTCCAGGAATATGTTTAATATGGCAGCTGCTTCTACCAGATCTTTCAGCATTGCACCAGTTTTCACCCTTGATTCTCTCCTCTCTTCCTGTAAAGAGTATATTCATATTTTCCATCTGCTTATATGTAATACATAATTTTTCAGATACTATAAACAAGACAGAATTGGGGGCATGAAAGATAGGATGGTGCACCAGCAGGGAGAACATTTTTCCTTAATTGTACTTTTTGGTTGTGTTAAATAGTATTTCAGAATGTCAACAACAAGTCATTACTGATTTCTAAAAGCTTAAAAACACATATTCTAAGAGAAGAAAATGCAGTTTAGTTTTTGACTGACAAGATAATTTTATTTACAAGTGAAGGGAAGAGCATATTTCCCATAAACATCTTCATAATTTCCATTTAGAGTTTTTGAAATATTGTGTTGCTATATATTATAACATGGAAAGCATTTGTTTTAATTAACTTCAGCTGGATTCTTTGTAACGTTGTACTTAAATACTTACATTATTATAAAAGCAGTGAATTTAAAATATTTTTTTTTGCCCCACACAATTTTTCCATTTCAAAATTAAAAAAAAAAAAGCCTAAGGGCGACATGTTTAAAGGTCAGCTTGCCAAATTATAAATGTGACAAATACAAAACATTAAATGCTTTGTGTAAATCATTTTGAAATTGAAATTTAAAATAATAGAGCTAAAAGTGTTTGTATGATGCTTTAAAATGTAGAATACCTTTTAATCTTCAGTATCTAAACACACTTCCCATAAATCTATGAGTTTGACTTGATCAGCTATCCTTGACTTTTTGATTCTAGCACATTGTAGTTTCATTGTTTCCTTTATTCACACACTCATAAGTTTAAGTTTTAACAATGAAACCAAATGTAACCAGCAATACAAAAACTGTCTGGAAAATGTAATCTTTAGTATTCATATTTAATATATTATTTATGAATATACATTAAGCTACCTCATTATTTGCTTCACACAGATCTACTAGATCCTTCTCAGTGTGAACATAGTCTAAGACCTATTTGTGTCTTATATTGAAATTGTCCAAGCTATGCTCCTTCTCCAAGTAATTGCCAATAGAAATTTTTGTTTTTTCAGAAAACACCAAGGTTTTTTGAGATGTCTCTCGTGTTCTGCTTCATGCGCGCTGAGCGCGTTACTTTTGTTTCTGCTCTGGTTACAATGCTGTCTCCACTCGCAGTTACTGCCAAGGCATGGCCTTCTGTTGTCTATAACTTTCCTTCATTAGTGGCCATTGGAAGACATGTCAAGAACAGGATAGAACAGGGTGGACTTTCATCTTGATCCTATCAACACATGTGTATAAAATGTTCCCTCTACCAGGGGGAGGGAGGATGAAAGCAAGGGAAAGATGACCACAAGAGATTAAGATGACAGTTCACAGGTGACAAGGTGGTGGGAGAACCTCGGGGTATATAACCATATAAAAATGTCATTGTATGCATTTTACAATTGCCAGGACATGGAAACAATCCAATTGCCCCCCAAACTGATGAATGGTTGAAAAAGACGTGGCACGTTTACACAATGGAATATTATTCATCAATCAAAGAAGATAAACTTATGTCATTCCCAGCAACATGGATAGAGCTAGACAGAATCATGTTATTGGAAATAAGCCAGAAAGAAGAGAAATATGGGATGGTCTCACTTACATGAGGGATACAGGGAAAACAAACAAATAAACAGACAAGAAAAAATTTAAAACTGTCAACAGAACTGAATCATAGATCAAAAGAGGGGGAGGAGAGTAAAAGTGGGGGAGGTAGAAGGCACAAGTGATTAAGATGTTTCATGGGTGTTGAGGTGATGGGAAAATCCTGAGGCAGACAATGATGTATAAAATATACATATATATGTGTGTGTAAAATAAATAAGTTCTAAAAACTGTAAAAGGTATATACATGTGCAATCAATTAAATATGCAGGTGCACACACATACACACACTTTTCCCTCTACTTCAGAACAAAGCTAAAGTGAAATCAAAAACAGTAAGATTGAACTCAAACCTTTGGGATAACCCAAGGATAGGTAACACACCTAGCATTTAGGATAACTGAATATAATGTCATACTGGACTGGACTTGATATTTCTTTGGAAACAGATACCTCAATTTAATTTCAAGTTCCTTCCTGTGTCTTTGTGTGTACCCCTGGCTGACTTCCTCCTGGCAGGTGTATTCAAATGTCTGTTTGCTTTGGGAATTGATCAAACTGTCACCTCAATTAAAACCAGTCACCTAGAGGGGATTCAGCACCCTCTTTGTTCCAACAACTCCCATCATATGGCTTCCCTAGTGGAAGTCTGCATCCTTTGTTCATTTTAGGGGCATTTCACAGACCACATGTCCTGGTCCTGTAGTAGGCAATCCAAGACTATGACTCCAAGAGGACAGTTCTGATCTAAAATAACATTCCCAAACTCTTGATTCTTCAGTCTGAACTAGTACACTGATGGCACAATAGTGTTCTGATTCATGTTATTCTTTACCATGTTTCATTGTCTCTATAGAAGGAGGAAAGGGAATATCAGAATTATACTTTCCCCTCTTCAATTATCTTCCTTTCATTAGCAATATCATTTTTGTATCACATGGATAACAACACACATTCTTTTAAAATAATATTTCAAGCAGGAAGATAAATCTGAGGATGAGCTTTAGGGGGAATATTTCCAAGTTTGTTTGTAGAGGTTAGCATCTTGTCATAGATAGACTAGTTACATCACTGGGTGAGACATTTTCCATCTCAGTCTAAAATATCTGAACTCAAATTTCACACTTTATTCAGTTCTTCCTCAAAAGGATGATATGCAAATACTTGAATAAAAAGTTGCACCATCTAGAGTGATCCCTCTGATAAAATAGCATTAATTGGTTCCAAATAATTCTAGAAATGTCCATCCTAGTAGATAATAAGTGCTGACATTTTCTTTGCACAACTTTATGAAAAAGTGTTAGGCTTAGTTCTTAGTAGTCAAGGCAATGTCTTGCCTTTATAATTCTCTATTTTCTCTTCTTTGAAAACCTAGTGTGTATATTTCTGAAAATATTATCATTATATAGATATAGCTATGTAGCTCCTTTGTCATATTTAGTTTAATAACTCACCAGTGTCAACTATGACAATGATAATGCAAATTTAATTATGTCATTGCCCTCTAGAGACAACAAGACATTTAATAAAGATTATTAATCAAAGACTCGAAATACAATAAATGGAACTTCTAAAAGGAATTTCCAGCCAATGGATAGCACACATTTTCATAAGTTTCTTTTAGGGCTTAGACTTAATCAATTCCTAAGTGTTTCAGAAGTCAAAACATAAATGTCTCATGTCCTTAAACCAATTTTTGTAACTTTAGTATACATATGATAATCATTGAGTGCATTCTGAAATCTTAAATTTTATCTAATGGAAGAATGATTGTTCACTAAACTTCAAATATATTGAAAGAATACTCATTTTCCAACAGGAATAATGTTATGTGTTCGTTGGAATTGTGACTAATACTTCAAATACCTTTCCGGTGACCTTTACAAACATGTGTTTGTTTTCAGACAAAACCCTCTGCCATTATGCTGCTACTGTCTTCCTCAACAGGTGTACTATTTATTTTATACTTAAAAATTTTTCTAAACATGTAAAAAAATGGTACCTTAAATTTTTTATCGTCACATAAGTGTAAGTCAAACTAAAAAGCAAACAATAATGGCACTAAGGTTACTTTCCATTGCCTATTCACCCTACCTAAAACATGGATATTTGATTTGATTCACTTTGACATTCCCAGTAGTCTTTTGTTGCTTTTTTTCCTGCTGTTATTTGCCATTCAGCACCAGTCTGTCTAAATGAGAATAAAGCACATAAAGTTTTTTAATATACAATTGTTAAAGTATGTATATATGTCTAGTAATTAAACAGTTATTAAAATGTTATTTTAGTGTATTGTTAATTTTAAGAGTAGAAATTGTTTTGCATATATATATATTCATTTTACTTTATGAGTTAGTATGATGCTGGGTCTACCATAGTAGGCACCCTAAATATTTATTGATGTTAGCAGTGATGAAATCCATTTATTAAACTACTTCCTTCTGCCTAGATTCTTTTTCCTTCACATCCCTTCTGTCTTCAGTTTTCATTACCTCTCTTGACACATTTTCATAATCGAAATTATTTTCTATCTCACAAAAATCTTCTGTTCCAGTCCATCTCACGAAGTAAATGCCAGATTAATGTTTACTAATATAGATCTATCATGTCCATCTACCCTTTTCCAAAGACTCCAGGGATTTTTGTTTTTGTTGTTTTCTAAATTTATATAAAAATTGGCAGTTTTTTTGTTCCTTGATAATTTCCTATTTCCCTTTATAACATTTTCTTCATCAACCTCACACTCTAGACAAATGGAATGACATCCTGTTTCATCAGCTTACTCGGTAGAGTCATTCCAAGTCAAGTTGTAATACTGCCATCTTCAGGGAATGCTTCTAAGTTTTTTAAATATACAAATCTCCTTATGTTTCCAAGCCTCCCAAACTGTAAATAGGTCTGTTTTATGGAATTTCTCACAGTGTAGAAGCAGAGTAGGTCTTTGACTGAATATCTGTTTGAAATTAAAGCCTTACTGAACAGAATTACAATTCTATCTCTTGATGAAACCACTAGTGTTATTTTGTGGAAGGTGATGACTAGTTCTTTCCATCACATCAATTTATTGACGACCACCATCCCAAATCCACTATTAACTCACGGGTTATTATACTTACACTCATATTTTCTAAATTTGCTCATACGATGATGATATTGCTCTTTATTTTTTAAACAAAACTTCCTAAATAAGTGCAGTTCATCATATAGTTAAAAGATAATTGAATGTAAGAAAACAAATCAGATCTTTTTAAATAAAGTTGTTATTTACAGATGCAGAAAAAAAGGGAAAAAGGCTTACCTCTGAAACATAATTTTAAAAAGAATCCATATCTCCAGCAGATATGAACTACTATGTTTTTATCACTTAATTTTGTAAAAAGAATCTGGGGTGAATTATAGACAATACATCATCTATATCAAAAAGCCCTAAAATAAATAATTTTCTAAGCATCATTTTTGTCAAATTAATAAAAGTGTATATATATGCAATTTTTCCAGATGATTTCACATTTCTTTCATTTGATTTTTCAGCTCTCTGCACTGTGTTGTTGCAGTGTTGCTTTTCAAACTACAGTGAGTGAAGTAGTACAAGGACTCGTGCCAAATTGATCTAAATGTTTTGTGTTCATGGAACTCCCGTTTGATCCAGCAATCCCACTGCTAGAAATCTACCCAAGGATGCAAAAATTCTAGTTCATAAAGACACCTTTACCCAGATGTTTATAGCAGCACTATTTAGAATAGCCAGGATATGGAAGCAACCCAAATGTCCCCAAACAGATGAATGGTACAGAAAGCCGTATATATATATATATATACACAAGGGAATATTATTCATCACTGAAAATAGTTGAACTTATGCCATTTGTGGTAACATGGATAGAGTTAGAAGGAATCATGTTTGCAGAACTAAGGTAGAAAGAAAAGAGAAATACTGGATGGTCTCACTTATATAAAGGATAAAGGGAAAACAAACTGACAAGAAAATTTAAAACTTGCAGCAGAACTGAAGATGAAGCACAGAGCATGAGATAGGGGAAGGGGGGAATTGCGAGTTGAAGAGGCATAAAAGATTAAAATGATGGTTCACAGGTGATAAGGTCGAAGGTGGTGGGAGAACCCCGAGGGAGATAACAATGTAAATAAATGTACCCACCAAATATAAAAGAAATAAATTAATGGGAAAATAAATAATAAATACGTCTTTTGTTTTCTCTGGGCACTAAATATGCTTACTGCCTTAGCCACTGTTTCCTCTAAATGTAAGCAGCCAGCTGCAAATATTG
Organism: Uropsilus gracilis; assembly: GCA_004024945.1. Taxonomy (NCBI): domain Eukaryota; kingdom Metazoa; phylum Chordata; class Mammalia; order Eulipotyphla; family Talpidae; genus Uropsilus; species Uropsilus gracilis. The sequence goes on from PVHY01013666.1 coordinate 38,451, forward strand.
TAAAGAATGTGAGTCCTGAGATAACATTTTTAAACAAATATCAGACATTTTTAAAATTTCATCTTTTCAAGAACCAAAAAAATTTAAACTTGATCTTCTTCCTTTATGGCAGGGTGTAGGACACAACATATGAGGATAAGATGAGTGGATCCAAGGACTGTTATACCCTAAAGATTATGAATTATTGTTCTTTTGGGTCTGTTAATATTTTCTTTTTTATTTATTCATTCATCCATCTTTCCTCCATCCACTAATTCTCAAAAAAAAAAAAAATTCTACCTCTTTATCTTAGACACAGGAGAAAAGATATGTAAATTCAGACCACTTTTGTTCTTTAATTTTTTAATTAATCTTTGTAAATAAATGCAGTAGACCATGTGCAATATAAATGATTGTAGAACTGCTTTGAAGGAAGACATTCGATAAGAACGGAAACCTATATGTATTTTATTCCTTTAAAATGAGTGTGGTGGTTTCCTTCTCTATAGGAGGGAAAATGAGTCATGAAAATATAAATTAGGTAAAATAAATGTTATTTAATGTCTTTTAATGATTGTAAGTTCCAGAGTTTACCTTAATTTATAACCTCTATTTCTTAAGCATATAAAGCTTTAATAATCTATGAATATTGTTACAGGCACTGGGTTCAATAAGAAACTTGTGGAAAATTATAATTGCAAAAGCAATTATATCCATGGTGCATGTTATACTTTTTGTTCTTGTTAGTTATACTACATACTTGTGGAGGTAGATTTAAGTCAAATGTGTAAGGTTATGTTTGTTGTTTGTCAACTCCTGCTCATATATTGCCCTAGATCCTACTCCCAAGTAGACCTTGCTCTAACTGCCTCCTAAAAAAAAAAAAAAAAAAAAAAAAAAAAAAAAAAAAATTGCCTCATACAAAGAATATAAATAAGCAAAGCAAATGATAAGACAAATCACAAAAAAATAACTCATACTTTATGAAAAATAAAGTACTTACCAGAATGGGAGGCAAAGTGTGTGTAGTGGTGAAGGGAGAATTGGGGAGGTTAGAACATAGCAACCTGATAGTGGAAATAATATTGAAATACTGGTGGTAGGTGAGGTGAGGCTTATACATAGGGAGAAGATCACCTCTTCAACATTTTTATAGTTTTATTAACTGATGGTAAACCAATAAAATTTCAAAAGTAATACCAATTAGTAAATCTGATTGAAGTCCAGACTCTCTGTGTCATTGTCCCTTTATTAATTTTTCTAAGCAATCTCCTCTGAGATATAGGCTACATCTAACCCCCTTATTACCTAGAAATCTTAGCATTGCATATTTTTATGAGGAGATTCTTAATATAGTTTGAAGACACAAATGCTGCTGCCCAGAAATTTAACTTTTTATGTCTCCCACAAAACTTCTTTTTCTAGGCTTGGGATTATTTCTATCATTCCTAGAAATGGTTAAAATTTACCTTTGTGGCACTTTTGTTCAGTTTCTTCCAGTTAGTTAAAATTGCTTTGAAGGATTTGTTTATTTTTCACTCAGATAGTAAATCCTTGCATTCACGCTTGAAAGTCTGCAAATAACAATGCAGCATGAAGCATTTCGGGAAAGTCCTCATATCAACTATGTTTCTTTTCATAATGAAATCCAATTTGCCTGGAATTCTATGTTCAACAGGTACTTACAGAGCTCAAGTAGGGTGTAATTACAAAGACAAGGACTCTTCACAGAAAAGGCCTTGCTTTGAGGTTCCTGACAGTCACATCTGTTCATAGCCCTATGCTTATCAACCAATGAAGAAACTTCTGAATTATGTTGTTGTTAATTTTAAACATAATGTGATTTTTCTCAGAGTGACCATTTTGATGATAAAATTTAGTGACATAAGAATTTTCAGTTTTGTAAAAAAAGCCCAACTAAATGGGAAAAAATTTTTCGCCCTCCAAAAGAGTGATAAGGGATTAATAACACAGATCTACAAGGAACTCACACAACTAAACAAAAACAAAACAAGATGCCCAATCAAAAAATGGGGAGAACTAAAAAGACACTTCTCCAAAGAGGAAATACAAATGGCCAACAGGCACATGAAAAATTGCTCAATATCACTAGCAATCAGAGAAATGCAAATCAAAACCACAATGAGATACCACTTTACACCAGTAAGAATGGCCCACATCAAA
>PVHY01013667.1:0-16967 GCA_004024945.1 Uropsilus gracilis
GCTGAGACCAAGCTGCCCGCAGAACCCCTGTGCCCTCAGGCCTCAGCCTCGGGGTCTGGAGCTGCTGGCGTCTCTGCTGATGTCCCTTCCTGCCCTGCTCCATGGCCAGGCTTGCCCGCGGGAGGCCCCTCCTCACAGCGCCTTCTGGCGTCTCCCCGCCAGGGCTCAGCTGCTCTCTGCTCCCCAGGACGCTGGGACTCCCCGTGGACCTTCATCTCTGCCTTCACCTTGTGGCTCTGAGCCATGATGGTTCCACTTGGCCTCTGGGTCTTGACGATGCAGCCATCTCTGCGGGCCTGGCCATGGTGGGGGAGGCAGACATTGCATATGTGGTTTAGTGAGAGAACAGATGCACTGATGAACTGCTCCTCGAAGATGAAAGATGAAGTGTGGAGGGTGTGTGTGGGGGGATTCTTCAATGTTCTCTTAATGCAAATTTGGCTAGAGGAGGTCAGGTGTGGTCAAAGGTATGAAAGGCATCACAGGCCTCATGTTTCTGCTTTTGTGCATTTCCTCAACAAACACTTGACATGCACGGTCATTACTATGTGACTGAGGGAACAAGGGGAGATGACAAGGGGCATATGCCATTGTGGTACCTGTAAAGAAGAGAAAAGACCGCAACTCACTCCCCATTCATGGTTTTTCCTGCAGCCAGGAGCTCTTTGGGTGAATCCCACAGATGCCCCGGCCAAAGGCATCTCTTAGTCTTGGGGAACGTGTGTCCACTGCCTTTGGGCTGCTGGGTTACCAGTCATCTCTCAGAGTCACTCACAGCAAACGGGCCTGTGATTAAATTGATGCCTCTGTTTTGAGTTCCATGGGAAAAAATGACTTTTTAAAAATATGAAAGTTGTGGTGACTACTGCCTTAAAAACTTGAACAATACAGAAAATTTGGGAAAGCAACAAATAGCCTCACTAAGCTTGCAAAGTAGTGAACTCTTATCCAGGTATATTTATATACATCTTCATATTTTTGTGCACATGAGGCTATGCTTGACATCAGTTATGCAATCAAGATCAGAATCATTAACTCAGATTTTAGTCTTTCTTAATGAAAAAAAATGGTGATTTTACCGAGCAGAGGGATTTGGTAAATGCAGGTCATTATGGAACCAAAGGCAAATCTACAACAGCCAGGAGTTAACAGTGCAGCAAATCCAAAATCTCAAGTACCTCTGACTTCACGAGATAGCCAGGAGCCCTGACAGCCACCAACTAGATCACATGTCCTCCGGCTTAGTCAGATCCATGTCAATTCTTCCCAAGGTTTTGGAAGCAGTGGGAGAAAGAGAAGTCTGGATCTGAACAGGAATGTCAACCTTTAGAAAAGTGTGGCGATGGCAGATGCAAACCAGTGCTAGGAGACCAGTCAGACCAACCATCTGCTGATGGCTTCCCCATCGAGGAACTTCTCTACTGACAAAGGCTGGGAGTCAGGCTCCCTAAGCCAGAGGCCTGAACCACAAGGCGAAGTGGCAGCAAAATAGGCCAGAAAACAGAGTGGAGGAGATGGCCAGCAAGAATCAGGAGGCACTGATCAAGGCCAAATAAGCTCATACTGGCTGCTACACACAAAGTTAACATTGGAAATCTGAGCAGCCAGGTCTACCATGTCCTAAGAACGCAGATCTTCACCCAGGGATAGGTGACTGCCCCAGCAAAGAAAAAGACCAGAGGCTGAACATGGACCAACAAACAGTAATGAGAAAGGAGATGGAGCAACAGGGTGGGGGTGGGGGTAGGGATCAGGGCGCACTCCCAAGAGGATCAACAACCTTACTTTATATGAAATCTAAAGCAATTAGAAGAAAGAGAAATATGACGATGACAAAGAGCTACCCTGGCAGGAGAGCCTGTCTGTGTGGGGACTGATTGCAGTCAAGGGAGGTGCAACAAGATGAGCAGAGGAAGAAGATTAAATAATAAGGACCTGGGTTTCCAGAGAGGCTAATGACACAAACGAAAAGGAGAAAGAATGAAGAAAAACTCCTGAAATCTTTCCTGAAGTTTGATCAATTGATCGATCAAAGATGAATTGAAAGATGAAGACTGACAGAAGGACCCTCTGTGGATGGTCTTCAAGGAGGTGATGCGGGGTGACCATCCTTGAGTTGGCTGGTAGGTTACAAGTCTGAAGTTCATCTTGGATGCAGTTTACAGACTGAAGGTTTCCTTACAGGATTTTTATTTTGCTCTGACCGGCCCTACAAACCAAGACTACGAACATTTCCAAAGTGAGCGGATATGCTTAAGTGAAACCAGCTCCATGGAGTCTGTTTTCTGTGAAGTTATGAACAGTGAGGCTTGCAAAGGGTGCTGAGGAGGTGGCAGGAAGTGTCACTCTGAGAAATACTCATGGCCACACTCCACCTGGGACAGTTACAGTAGAGCTCCTAGTGTACGCACCACCATCTCTCTGGTCTTCCTAAGATTCCTCCGTTTGGGAAAGTGGGGCTACTGAAAGTGAGTCTTCATGGAGGACTTGGCAAGTGATCAAAAGTAGTGAATCTGATTTGCAATCATAGAGTTCAGTTCCTTCCCCAGCCGTTCCCTAGACCATCTCCATCAGCGATGTGTTCCACACAGACTGAATGCTGCCTAGGGAGGCTGGCGTGAATCACATTTTGAGCCAAACAAATCTGCTGTTTTTTGGGGGGTCCTACCAGTGTGGCTGAACAGAGTTCTTGCAGGTGAAGAGTTCTCCTGGGGAAAGGGGCTGATACGACCAACAACACCCTCCAGCTGACCCTGTTCAATCAATCCTCCCATTGGAGATTGTCAAAGGGAGAACTGTCCTCCTCCAGATTGGGTGAGACAGAGATGCCTTCATGCTGGGGGCCAGTGGAGCTCATGCAGCCTTTGTGCCCTCCCTGGGAGGTGCACTGGCTGTCACATTGGGGGTTTTCTGCCGGCAGATTCAAGATTTCGATGAAATGGTGGCCTTCCTCTTCCTTGGACTCCTTTTTGCCACCTTCAGGGAAAGGTTGGGCCCCCTTGCTCTGGACCATCAAGCACACTTTTGCCTCCCCCAAATCCCATCTCCAGAGGATGACCTGCATCTGCTCCTGCAGTAGCTTTATCTTCACCTGCATTAATACAACAGAGCTATTGCCTCTTCTCGTGCCAAATCCGTCTCTACCACCACACCTAAGAGGAGCCCTGAGTCAAGACTCCAACCGGTGCGTCTGTGATTAGACTCATGCTTTGTGCCCACAAAGATTCCCACTGAACAAACATTACTCTGTTGACAGTCCTTGTCAACCAAGTGCCTCTGACAGAAGCAGAAGGGGGAGGGGAATAGCAGAACCACCCAAACTAATAAATGAACCCATGATTTTTTCTTGATGCTTTACCCAAACCTTGTCCTGTCAGGTGTCTTGCAAATATTCTTTGGTGGTTTTTGCTTGCAGGTGACCAGTGCAAGGTTAAAGTTTCTTGGACTAATCTACATATGGGTGCTTTATCCTTTCACGGTCACCAATGAAACAGGGTGCCAACACAAGGCAGTAAAATGCTCATAACACAAGGTAGTAAAACTAATACAGGCCAGGTACCGGGGAATCTACTCCTTTTCCAGTTCAAGTTCCAGTCAAGTCCTGCAATTACCAAATGCCAAGTACAAAATCCTTCTTCGGGTCCCTGTGCTAAAGTCTGATATGATTGACTGGTTGATCCCTTCCTATATGGGAGTCCTTGATATGATTTAGATCAAGACCAACACAAGTGTTCTCCTTCATGCTTGGTAAGAAATACAGGAATACAGAGATAGTGACCACCTGCCTATACTTCCCATTCCTCAATTACTCTTAGGCTTTAGAATGCTAATTGCCTCTCAGGTTTGTGTTTGTCTTCTTTGAAATTCAACAGGCCCTCACCCTGTGTCCCTTATAAACACCCCTTTCTTTTGTTAATAAAGTTGTCTCATGGTCCATATCTCCATGTGACCCCCGGCTGTGGCTGGGCAATCTCTTCTGGTCGATTCATTTCTCATACCTTGCGTTTAGCGGCCAATGTCTGGCAACGTGGGGCTTCTTCATCTTCATCTCTCTGCTACCTTGCCTTGCCTGTCCACTTTTATTTTTCCTTTCCAAGAGCTGTTCTGCTAATCTGCTAATCTGGCTCCTTAAAGTCACCGGAAACTGGCCCAGCTCCATTGGACTTAGTGATCTCACACCAGCGCAGGGGAGGCTTGGCCTTTATCTAGGCCAATATTAGTTTTTAACGGTACATTCACTTTTATCTATATCTATCATTCTATACGAGAAAAGAATAAAGGCAAGTAAAAGCCATAGCCATCAGCGAATGGTGAATGAGAAGAGAGCCAAGAGATACCGAACACACAAGGAGATCTCAGAACTGAAGGTAAGGGAAACGCCCCGGTGAAAGGGGAAAAGGTAGATGAGCGTTTTGTTTAGAGGTAATACGGCAAATGTTAAAAGTGAAGGGTCACAGAAACTCTAGAAAGGATGTGAAAATAGCCTGCAGTTTGCCCTACAGTGCTGCCCAGAGCTAGGGAAACACAGGACAGTGAACTCTAGCACATGGGAAAAGGTAGGAAAAGCTGCTAGGGACGGTTTAGATGAAGGTCACAACTGCCTCCCAACATTGTTTTTCCCATGTGGTCTGTGATATTGCAGTGCTTACAGGAGTTAGATTCAGATGGAGAAGAAGGAGAGCTTTGTTGTGCTAATAAGACTGTGAAAGGCTGTCTGCCCCTCCCACAGGAATTCGCCCAGAGTAAGCAAGAAGGGGAGGGGGAGTTCAAACAGTTCTGCAAAGAGGAAAAGCATTTTCAGCTGCAGATGCAGCAGCAGCTGCTGGCTGAAAGAGAATTTGAGCATTTAAAACCTGCAGCGCTGCCACCACTTTATGATACAGAAACAAAAACAGAACTCAATTCTATGGCTGCGAAGTATTTGAAATTACTAGATAGCGTGGCCATGCTGCAGTAAGGAAAATCTCTCAGTGGGACAGAAGGCTTCCTTGCTGAGGCTTTTCCTGTGACCCTGGAAAGAGATGCTCAGGGTCAAAATCATGTCAAGCATGAATCTTGGAATTATAATACTCTTCACAAGGTTCAGGAGTCAGTTGTTAATAATGGCACGAATGCTCCCTTCACTCTTAGGTTGATTAGAACTTTTTCTAGACAATTTATTGTCCCATGGACTGGAAAACTCTATGCAAGGCAGTCCTATCTGATCATCAATATTTAATATGGCATGCCGCTTATCATGACTGCTGTGATGAACAAGCTGTAAAAAATATCACCAGTAATCCGAACATTACCCAGGAAATGCTACGAGGGGTAGGCGACTGGGCAGATCCCTCCCTGCAAGCCACTAGGGAGCAAATATACTTTGACAAGATTAAACAGTGTGCTCTCACAGTATGGCAACGTATCCCAGATGAAGACAGACCTCAGAGGGCTCTTCAAGAACTCCATCAAGGCTCAAACAAACACTTTGCAGAATTTTACTCTCGTGTTAGGAGAGCGGTAGAACAGAGAAACCAAGATAAGGATGCCAGAAATGCTTTAATCCACACTCTGGCATATGATGGGGTCACTTCTGAAATAAGATCAGTCCTAAGAAACTACAGGGAGAGTAGTATTGATGCATGGATAAAAAGAACAAAATACTGGCACTCCCGCTTACCAAGCAGGATTGCTGGCAATGGCTATTAAATCTCGCAATTCCACCTGTTTTAAATGTGGGAAGTGAGGTTACTTTAAAAATGATTGTAGATCAACCACAAAAAACCCTAAGAGGCCAAGACTTTGTCCAAAGTGTAGAAAAGGAAATCACTTGGCAAACTAATGCCGTTCTAAAACCTTTGCTCCATCCCTTTCAAAAAACTCCCCAGGGGGCAGCCTTCAGTCCAACCCCAAGAAGGAATAAAACAATCCTCTGAAATCTCCGGAGAAAAACCAGATCCTGCTCAGCTTTCCTCAATTCCCCCAGTGGAGCAACCACTCCCTGCAGAGGAAACTTCTCTGCTAAAACTACAAAATAATTCCCCAAATAGTGAAAGTTTAGGGATTGACTTAAATTCTGCCGAAGAAGTTGTAATATTTCCTAGGGAGCCACCAAAAATTGTTCAGACTGGAAGGTCTGGTTTAGTTCCCCCAGGATACTGTGGGTTGATTGTTGGAAAAACTGCATTACTGTTTAGGGGATAATTGTATATCCTAGCATTGTTAGTTCTGATTATCAGGATGAGATTAAGGTTATTTTACCCGGATGGGATTGGATCACAATTACAAAAAATCAACCTTTAGCGCAGTTGATCATCTTGCCTATGAGCCTAAAATCCTGGCTAGTCCCTCCTCCCTGGAAGGAGGGACTTTCCAAGTGGAAAGGCTGCAAAACTTTCCAAGTGGAAAGGCTGCGAAGTAAACCACTAGCAATCCTGATCATTCAGGGGAGAGCATTTGAAGGACTGATACAGGGGCTGATGTTTCTGTGATCCCCCAGCACTTATGGCCATTAGAATGGCCTATAAAAATGCACCAGAACAACTGATTGGCATAGGAGAATCTTCTGGAAAAGTCAGAATTAGTCAACAGTGGTTATCTTTTACAGATTCTGAGGGAAAGCAAGGATATGTGCAGTTTTACATGGTACCTGGTGTGAAGAGATATCTGTAGGGTCGGGACATTTTATGGGACATTTTAAGTCAGTTTAATTTTGTACTATCAAGTGAGCACCCTTAATGGGGGCCATTGAGGTTCCCCCTCCTGGACCTATCCCAATGAAGTGGATAAGTCTGGGTGAGTCAATGGCGCCTGTCAAAACAAAGGCTGGAACAAGTACACATTTTAGTTCAGGAACAATTAGAGCAAGGTAACATTGAACCCAGTTGTAGTGAATGGAATTCACCCATTTTTGCTATTCCTAAAAAATCAGGAAAGTGGAGATTATTACAAGATCTGAGAGCAGTATATGCGTTCTTAAAAACAATGGGACCACTACAACTAGGTATTCCTTCACCAAATATGATTCCCAAACACTATCACATTATAATTATTGATATTCAAGACTGTGTTTTCTCAATTCCATTAGATGATCTGGATAAAGAACAATTTGCATTTACTGTTCCCTCTATTAATCATCAAACTCCAGCATTACGTTTTCAATGGAGAGTTCTTCCTCAAGGGATGAAATATTTTTCCCACAATTTGTCAAACATTCGTATTCCAAACAATCTATCCTATAATAAGAGATTATCCTTCCCTTGTTGTATGCCATTATATGGATGATATCTAGGGCATAATGGGTGATAAGATAATTCCACAAAAGGTTAAAATTAATACTCAACAACTAAACACCTTAAATGATTTTCAAAAGCTTCTGGGTGATATCCAGTGGATATGCCCCAGGTTACATATAACAACAGGAGATCTTCAACCATTGTTTAAAATCCTTATGGGGGACCCTCAGTTATCTTCCCAAAGGGTTCTCACTGAGGAGGCTAAAATAGCATTAGAAAAGGTACAAAATGCCATTTGTGCCAGTTGCACTGGCAGGTATGACCAAAAAGCTGCTCTGAAAGTGTTATGCTGTAACACCAACTGTTCCCCTACAGGTATAATACTCCAAGAGCCTTGTACTGTCTTACAATGTATTCACCTTCCTAGTTAGCCTTCAAAATCTATCGCCCCGTATGTGGAGGAGATGGCAGCAGTAATCTCTAAAGGCAGGGTCTGTTGTATTCAGTTAGCTGGAAGAGAGCCAGACTATATTTTCTGTCAAATTCCTCAGGAAAATATATGTGAATTGTTACAGAGATCTGCTTCGTGGGTTTTTGCTTTACTGATTATCCAGGTCAAATAGTTACAGAATTACCAAAATCTCCAGTACTCCAGTTTTTAAATACCACCCCATGGATCTTGCAAAAGATTACTTTTCATAAGCCACTTCCCCAAGCTGCTATTCACAGATGGTTCCTCCATAGGAAAAGCTGCTTTTATCTGTTTTAGTCCCCATTCTTCACAACTGATCCAGAAAGTATTTTCCACAATGTCTTTATCGGCTCAAATGTCAGAAATTGTAGGCATCATTCACGCTCTTTGCCTTCCCATACCCCTCAATCTTGTGTCGGTTTCTCAGTATGAAGTGCAGGTAACCAGGGAAATTGAGACGGCCCGCATTAAGACCACTGGCATCCCAGAAAAGCTATGGCTGTTGGAAGTACTTCACCACTTTATACGTGGATGCAGCCATCCATTTTTTTGTCACCCATATATGAGTGCATTTGGACCTTCCAGACCCAATAACTTTTGGAAATGCCTGTGCAGACAAATTGATAATATATTTTCTCTATTGCCCTGCAAAGACTTTATCAGTTCTTACACTTTGTTGCTGAAGCTTTGCGCAGGGCCTGTTTCTCCTTATCTAGAACTCAAGTTCGTGATATTGTTCAATCTTGCTCCACCTGTGTTTCTCAGTCTCCAGGCCTGCCACAAACTGGGGTTAATCCCCGTGGACATAGTCCCAATGAACTCTGGCAAATGGGTGTTACTCATGTCCCAGAATTTGGATGGTTAAAGTTTGTACATGTCTCTGTGGATACTTTTTCCAGGACCATATTTGCCTCAGCTCACACTGGTGAGACAGCCTCTGATGTCATTAAACATTTGTGGAAGGCATTTGCCTATATGGGAATCCCACAAAAATTTAAAACAGAAAACGGTCCAGCATACACCAACTCTGCTATGTCCCAATTCTTCCAACTATGGGACATTTAGCATGCCATAGAAATTCCTTACAATCCCCAAGGACAAGCAATTGTTGAACAAACTAATCAAACCCTTAAAAAACAGCTGTTTAAACAAAAAAGGGGAAATGAACCAACCTCTAATGAAGACCCTCTTGTTACTCTTGCTAAAATATTGTTAGCCATTAACATCTTTTCAGACAGAGGTCAACAAGGACAAACCCCCATGGAAGCTCATTTTTTCAAAAAAACTCACTTGAAAGGGAGCAAAAGGAAAAACCAGCTCCTATAGTGATGTGGAAGGACCCACTGACCAAACAATGGTCTGGTCCAGCCCAGGTCCTAAGGCAGGACAGAGGTTCTGTTTATATTGTTACAGATAATGGAGAACAATGGATCCCTCTTCGATGGGGCAAGCCTTGCCGACATCCAGGAGCAGATGAAATGGCTAAAGATCAATCGAGGGCGGAGAAGAAGAGCACAGAAGCCACAAAACCCTGTGACATGGGGGATGGTAAAGGCGCTTGTGGATCAGGCCCAGGCTATGGGGAAAAATCAGGGAATGGAAGTTTATAAACCAGAGGTGTTATTAGTATGCTTGATTGCTGCACTCACCCTAAATTCAGCAGCAGCAACTCTAATAAGAAGGCCGGCTACCCACTGGGCAGTTGTATCCAACCCAGGAGGGCTTCAGGTTAGAACCTGGGGAACAAAGCAACTGCAGGCATATACAAACGATTCTCAACTTTTGGGACTGCCAAGTGTTCCCCATCATTGGGACATAATAGGCAATGTACCTTTAAATATCACATTCAACATTACTAAAGGAGATTTACCTATATGCTTTATTCATCCCGACTTCTATAAGTCTTACAAGAATAAATTTGGGAAATGCATCCCATTAGTAGAAACCCGCTGGATGGGAATTTGGGGAGAAATTTGGTCAAGAGCCTGGCTGATGAAGGGTTTAGGACCTGCAAGTAGCTCAGACCCGATTGCTGGGCCAGATACGTGCAGCTTTCCCCCCAGCCGCAAGGCTGAAAAGCAGCCTTGGCCATGGCAAAAGTGCCTCCCTCGGTGGACATACTTCACCACCCACAACCTTACTGTCACGGGAGGATCTGTATATCCTATTCCTCAAGATTCTTTCTCTTTTCTTGCTGGCAACCTAAACCTTTCGGATCCTTACAGCAATAGGGAACTTTGCATAAATGAGGATCCAGTGTTCATCCCTTCTGCTATACACTTTAAGAATCACTTCTACTGGTACCTCGCATGCTTGGTGCAAGGCTTAAAACTGTTATTTATATATAGCAATGCAATGGCAAAGGTTAAGAGGAACTCTTATACCCTCTTCAAAAGACCATGGACTAACATTAGTGTACCAGTACTAACTTGTATTCAGCCACCCTACGTGTGGTGGGTTTGTAATGCTTCCTTTGACAGTTTTAGTGTCCGTGGGACAGGGTACATAACCTCATGTCTCAATGCTTCTGTGACTGGTTACTCTCACCTTTTCTTGCTTCGTCCCCCTGAATTAGCTTTAATTCAGGTTTGTCTTAGTGAACCATGGACGGACATTGACCCGAGAGTGATCATGGACATTGTAGCCCTCTGGCTAGAGCATCGCAAGCGATTCTTCTTTACAGCCATAGTGTCACTAGCATCTGTGCTCATGGCCCTAGCTGCAGTCACTGTTACAGCCATCTCATACCACTCTGAGGTTTTAACAGCCAAACGTGTTAACAACATGCAGCATAACGTTTCTACAATGATCCATGAACTGGCCAAAAGAGAATGTTATCTGCAGAGTGAACTGGATGCATTGCAGGGTGAATTAGACTCTGTGTACATGGATCTCACCACTGTTAAACATTTGCTTTTTGTACGCTGTCACTATAATTTTACTGTTTGTGCTACCTTTCATACAGATCAGAATCTCAATTATTCAAGGCATCATATTGCCTTTGCTCAAAACCGTCAGCTGTTTGCTAAACAAATGCAAGAAGCTGTATCTCATTTGAATAGCTTTGAAGCTATGCCTCTCCTAAACCCACTTGACCTATCCTGGCTTAACCCTTTGAATTGGGGAGCTCACTTAGCATATAAACTGCTACTTGTTGCTGTAATAATAATTATTCTAATGCTAAAGCTGCTTTGTACCTATCATAGTAGATCTGTAAAAATTTCCTGGCTTATGTTGAATAAAAAGGAAGGACATGCTTTGAGCCATTTGCAAACCAGAAGGGTCATTCCAGACGAGATAAGGAAAACCTCTCTCGTTAACCGTCCCTAAGAAAACTTAGGGACTGATTTACTGAAATGACCTTCTGAGACCGCACTGGTGCCGCTGGCTTTCTTAATCAGAGATAGCGCTTCTGTATGGCAAAAGAGACAACAGAAAAAACTAAAAGAAGCCCAACCAAATGGGAAAAATTTTCGCCCTCCAAAAGAGTGATAAGGGATTAATAACACTGATCTACAAGGAACTCACACAACTAAACAAAAACAAAACAAGATGCCCAATCAAAAAGTGGGAAGAAGAACTAAAAAGACATTTCTCCAAAAAGGAAATACAAATGGCCAACAGACACATGAAAAATTGCTCAATATCACTAGCAATCAGAGAAATGCAAACCAAAACCACAATGAGATACCACCTTACACCGGTAAGAATGGCCCACATCCAAAAAACAGGCAACAACAGGTGTTGGCGTGGATGTGGAGAGAAAGGAACATTCTTACACTGCTGGTGGGAATGTAAACTCATCCAGCCACTATGGAAAGCAGTATGGATAACCCTCAAACTAATGAAAATGGAATTACCATTTGACCCAGCAGTCGCACTTCTGGGAATCTACCCAAAGGAGACCTCAATGTGGGTACAAAAGGACACCTGTGCGCGCATGTTTATTGCAGCACTATTTATAACTGCAAGGTCATGGAAACAACCCAAATGCCCCAGAACAGATGAATGGATGAAAAAGATGTGGTATATATACACAATGGAGTATTACTCATCAATTAAAAATGACAAATTTGGTGAATTTATGGAAACCTGGATGTACCTAGAAGAAATCATTCTAGCGGAAACGAGCCAGATAGAAAGGGACAGAAACCAAATGGTTTCACTAATATATGGTCAACCAAATGAAACTGCACAAGGGGAGAATGGAGACCAGCTGGAGCAGGTGAGAAGGGAAGGTGGTGGGTGACCCCCAGGGAATGAAATGATGTGAAATATATATAAATTTAAAAAATTATAAAAAAAAAAGAGATAGCGACCACCTGCTTACACTCCCCCTTCCTCAATTACTCTTAGACTTTAGAATGTTAATTGCCTCTCAGGTTAGTTTGTCTTCTTTGAAATTCAACAGGCCCTCACCCCATGTCCCTATAAATTGTTAATAAAATTGTCTCATGGTCCATATCTCCATTTGACCCCCGGCTATGGCTGGGCAATCTCTTCTGATTCATTTCTCATACCTTGCGTCTGGTGGCCAACAATTGGTGCTAGTACATGCCCTTTAATGTGATTTTCTGGGTAAGTATGCTCCAAAAATATGTTTGACAACAATTGCTCACAAAGATGTAGAGAAAAAAAGAACACTCTACACTGCTAGTGGGAATGTAAACTGGTCTAGTCCATATGGAAAACAGTTTGGAGGTATCTCAAAGATTAATTAACAATGGATTTATCATATGATGCAATAATTCCACTCCTCAGCTTCTACCCAGAAACTTCAAAAACACTAATTTGAAAGGAAACTAACTCTTCTATGGTTACTGCAGTACATTTACTGTAACTAAATTACAGGAAAAACTTGAGTGCTCCAAAACAGATGAGTGGATCAAGAAGATATCTCTCTCATACACACATAGAGACAAAGAGAGAGAGTGAGAGAGAAAGAGAGAGAGGACTATTACTCAGTGATCAAAAATGATAGACTCATGCCATTTGCTGCAACATGGGTAGAGCCAGAAGGGGTGATACTAAAGGCAATAAGTCAGAGGAGAAAGATCAATACTGGATGACATCATTAATGTATGTGGACTATTGAGACATTAAACTAAGAGTCAGATAAAGACAAGCTTAAAAACTTTGAATCCTTGAAAGTTGACTGTACAACAGAAGCATCCAGAGGGGAAGAGGCTGGGGATGAGAACAAGGAGTGGACTTTGGAGGTGGAGGGCACGTCACTCAGTGGTGGGTGTACTACAGTGCTGAAGCTTGATGGGGTAAAAATAAATTGGAAAAACAATAAGTTGCAAATTTTGTTACTCATATTTTCTGTGTTTTATCTCACAGCAGTGAAAAATGCTTACAGATAGTAGAGAAATTCCGGAGTGTGTTTATGTCTAAAGATCCTTGTCAAATTAAAGAAGAAGACTATCAGCCACCAGTGAATTTTGTGGATCAAGCTGTATCTTGCATCAAGTTAAGTGGGTCTCTGATTTCGAAACTGACAAACCTCAGAAGCACAAGGTCACAGAACCAAATTGAGACTAGGATGAGGAAAGAGGAAAAATCTGGACATAAAAATGTAGGATGTTTGGCTGGGATGGGGGCTTGTGAGACCCTTGGACCAAGATATCATTAGGGTTTAGGACATCTGGGGAAGGGAGGTCAGTGAGAGAAGTGGGCACAGGAAAGGAGAAAGGATACTGGGCCAGAAGTTGACAAAACAGACTTAACATGAAACCCAGCTCAGTCCAATGCAAACAGAGTAAGATTAATGCAACTTTATAGAATTACAAAACCTCTTCTCATACTTATAATTATTGTAAGAACAATAACAATGCCCATTCCAACTTTTGGAGTGCCTTTTTTCATTACAAAAAACTCCTAACCCTTATCTGATCACATCTTCAAAATCAACAGCAGAATCTGAAGGTCAGAGGTCAGCATTCCCATTTCACCAGTAATAAAACTGAAGTGGGTTGACATGACTAGTGAATGACTTTGGAAATGGCGAGCTGAAATATAAGTGGCCCCAAATTTGGAATGAGAAAAGCCTGGATTCCCAAACATTGACTATACTGGAAAAGTACTAGTTTCCTCTAAAGTCATGCTTTATCAAGATTGGGATCTCTGGAGTGTTTAATTCCAAAACTTAGAAGCCAAAAACTTTTGACTCAAGCCAGAAGAATGTAACCACACTATAAGCCCACTGGAGAATCCATATTATAATGACCAGTGTACAATTGAATTGGCAGCAAATGGGGGAAGGGAACTAACCTCTTGGTAAAGTTTGGGAGACATGTGATGAGAATGGATGAACAGGTCCAATGGGCTCCTGGCACCTCCATCTACGGGGAGAGGAAGGCCAATGCTCAGAGCCAGTCCATGATGTTGAACAATATCTGGGGGAAACTTGAGGGCCAGGGATGTGGGTTCATAGCAGCTCACCCTACTTTAGCTTTCATGCCTATTATTTATACCATTTTTAAGGTATCTTATCAGGACCACCTGTTAATATTGACTGATAGGGACCTCTTTGCACAACCAGGCCTTGAGTTACCCTTGACTTTGGTTCATCTGTCATCAGTATCTTCATCAAGACGTGGATCCTGAGTGATAACTGAAGTTGTTCTGTCTCATGGTCCCACGTTCTGTCATTAGCATCATGACAATGTCCATACATATGACAAGTCAGCATTTTAAGGGGAACGTTCATTGATCCCCAAGTCTTCAGTTTCTCATTCAGTGTTGGAAACTGGAGCTAGTGCAGGGCACCCCAGGCACAAGACACCCCACGGGGAGCCCTCGGGTAACTGAGCATGGCTGGCGCTTGGGATGTGAGTGATGGTGCCTGGACACGGGGTAGAGCAGTTTCCTGGTGCTGTTCCTTTCCCCTCAGCCTCCAGGGTTTCCCTGCACTGGTGACTGCTGCCCCTTTGCATTTGGGGGAGGGAGGCTGAGACACACTCTGGGCCCGGGGTCAGGCAGAGAGTAAGCGGTGGTGATGGGCATCCCAAGGCTTGTTCGTCCAGGGCTGGAAGCCCACCCCCCACTGCTCCTTCAGAGAGAGCAGCAGGTGCATGGAGCAGAGACGGCTCTGACTCTGGCTTTCTGTGTGTCGGCAAGAGACCCTGAAGAAGATTTGCTGCATTTGTTCTTTTTGGTGTGTGGGAAGGGGGGAGTTGGGAAACAGAGATTCCAGAACTCTAAGAATCAAAGAGCTCATCTCCCCCAAAATAGCATCTAGACGGCATGTTTTGTGGGTGATGTCATGGAATTTGGGACTTTCCTAGAGAGCAAAATAATGAATTCATCTTACAGGTGATGGGAAACACACACACACACACACAGACACACACACAGAGACAGAGACAGAGAGGTCAGGGATGCACACAATACCTACCTCACTGGAGTCGAAATCGGGTGAAAAGACTTTTTGACTTTAACTTAAAACACTTCTGCCCGCTTCTCCCTAGGAATCAGGCTACAAGCAAGTCATTAGCATTTTCACTGTTTACCTACTATTGGTATGCATACATCAGCTACCAGCTTCTCTTAGCTTTCTTTCCCTCTCTCAGACCTAAAAAGAAAAACTTAGAAACAGTTTAAACTTTAGACCAATTTGCCTTACCCTCTTCTAAACTCTCGTGGGTTCTTTCCACCATCCCCAGCATTCTCACCAAAATCCCAAGTCGAAGCAAGACTCTCAGAGTGCAGACTAATTTATTTCTAACAAAGTGATTTCCTAATTACTACAAAAGAAACATGTAAGTAAAACTCCACTTACTTTAACATTGTCCAAAACCTTTCTCAACATTGTCCAAAGTCCTTTCCCAGATTGCCTAAAAATCCTCAGCCTCTCAGTCCTAATCATCTCCCAACAGCCAGTCAGAGTTCATCTCCAGATGCTCGAAGATATCTTCCCTTGGCGAGCTCCTCCGTCTCTTCCATGCCATCTTCTCCTTATCCTCCTTCAGGTAGTAGAAGAAACTTCATGGTACCAGAACCAGCAGAGTTCACTGTCTTTTCAGTCCTGATTTTCGCACAGCCTCTCCCAGACACAAGTCAAACTCAGCAAAACAAACTCCAACACGGAGTTCAAATCTGCAAACTCCTTAACTGCCTTTAACACACATGCTGCTAGTCTAGGCTAGCTAAAGGCTGCAGGCCCCAGGCATTGGCCACATAGCCAAGCTCCCATTGCTCACATCTTCATCCTACAAAATGGCAGACACCAAACCTCAATCTGAATTGTATCGAATCCCTCTTTCTTTGTTTCAAACCTCTTTATATATCCTTTCTGTTTTCTGGCCTTCCAGGAACAGCTCCTGAATTATTACATTGCAAAGAAAAAAACCTGTTTTACTTCTTCTTCCCCTTGTATCTTTCTGAAAGGAAATTCTAATTAAGGCCTTCCCACATTTTAGCATATCTTCCTTGAAATCTGCAGTCTTAAACAGGAGATAATGACACCTGGGGGGGGGGGGTGGCGCTCCCTATTGGAGTGATTTATTCTGAAATTTTCAATTCTTTTCTGTTTAAAAAGATGTGAATTTTCAAATTTTGCTGCACAGATTCCAATGGCAGGTGTGGGTTTCCTTCTTAGGTCCTTTTTCAGAGCAAAACAAAGAAGCTGGCACAGGATTATGCACAGACCCTTGGGGATTTGTTCACCCTGGAGGACACGCTGCCAGGCTACATGGCCGATGGCCTCACCTGGTGCAGCGCACCTGGCTCTGCAGGTGAGGCGCTGAGGGCGCTGCAGGTTGAAGACCCCTGAGCTCAGCTGCCCCGGACATCAATGTGGTGGGGGGAGAACACTTCCCCCCTGGCCAGCACTCCAGACCCATGGGAAGCGCCTTCCGGGGACCTTCAGTGGCCTCGGGAGACCAGCGCCAGGTTTCAGGGTGTCCACGCCCCGAGTCTCTCCGGCTGCTCTGCGCCATCACCGCTCTGCTTTCCGGGCTGGCGCGGGCGTGTTCTTGGGGTCCAGCGCCTCCTCCTCCCCGGGGCGGAGCGCGGCAGAGGCGGCCCAGCCCGCTGGACTCGGGCTGTGTGGGCTTCGCGGCCGGTTCTCAGGGGCCGCGACTCTGCCAGGAAAGAGCTGGAGCCCCTCGACCGGGAAGGCGTTTTCTCCTCGAGTCGGTCTTTGTGGGGTTTAGCTGCTGCTTCTGGTCACGTGACCGCCGAGGGCGCGGCCTCCGGCCTTGTCTGTTCTCAGGCCCAACAGTCAGTGTCTGCGCTGCCAGATGCGGTGGGTGTCTATGGTGTCCTTAGGCTAAGGT
>PVHY01013667.1:17067-40821 GCA_004024945.1 Uropsilus gracilis
CGTGTTTTCTTGGTACATGGTAGATCATGCTAATTAGATTTACAATCTTAATTTTATGGTCAAATGTCAGTCCCAACTCATTTGGCTTGTACCTCCTCATCCTTGCTGGCTGTCATCTCCATTCTGTTTCTGTCCCATTTTGTTTGATAGGGACAACCTTTTCCTTGATAGGGACAACCATCATCAGAGGGTAGGTCTGACTGGTCTCCTTGATTTTGGTTTGCAACTCTACCATGGGGCTGCTGTCATAGTTCTGCAGCCTTCCTCCCCCTGTGGAAAGGGGTGACCTGTGCCATTGCTGAAGGTGTCTCTGAACCAGGATTTTTGTTCCCAGCTTCCTGGTGACGTTGTAGGTGTAACTCTGTCTTAGGTAGTCTCTGTACTTGGTATCACAGTCCAGTGTTCAGTGGTTCTCTCCATGCTTTTTTTGAGTCCTGTTCAGGTGATGTATTTCCAAAGTTTTTTTATTATCCTTCACCTTTTCTATATACATGGTTGTATTAAGCCATTATGTATTCCTTATGCCCAATGAGGGCTGACTGGACTGGAGGCAAACCAGAGGGGGTTAATGGCTCCAGTCTCCCCAGAATCCCCTCCCCCTGCAGACCCCAGCCTGCCTCTGGGAAGGACTAGGGTATGCAGTGGTGCCTGCATACCGGTCCAATCCAGCACTCCCCGGGGCAGATCCTGGTCCTGTCAAAAAGACTTTTGAGGGCAGAAACCTGGTCCAAGGATCCAGTTTCATACCTAATTCTCCCTGGATGTGGAGTGAAGCTGGGAGCTGCTTCCCTCAGATGAGCTTTCCCTGGATTCCCCAGAAGAGGACTCAAAACTGGCCACCGTCTTCCCGCCTGGCAGGAGGAGGCAAGGGCAGGGTGCGGAAGGGGCTCAAGGGCACTTAGATAAACTGGGCTAAGATGTGTCCATTGTCCATCCTCCTTCTTGGTAGAGACTGGAACATGTCTCCACTAGCTGGGGCGGCCGGAGAGAGTGGAGCTGAATTAAACCCTTTCCTGTTGTGACTCATGGGCTGCTCAACCAGACACAAGGACTCCGATTGATGTTCAGAGCTGCAGGCTTATTACTGGTGCATCAGGGTCCCTAAGCTAGCTCGGCAGGAGAGGCCCTGAGCAGTTTCTGTTACAACTTTTTATAGGGCAACACCACCACTGCCCCCTATTGTGAAGCCAGCCGGCAAGCAAGTGTAGACACGTCCTCCTAACTGTAGGTCATGTTTCCACATTGACTTTGTGACAGGTTTCCATAATGCTGACATTCATCATCTATCAGGTGGTCAACGCTGGTGTCCATCATCTATCAGGTGAACAATAAGGTTCTCAGAGTAACCAAGAACAAGGGGAGGCAGAAACAGGATGTTGGATCAGCTAGCCATGGCGGGTACTTTCCACGGAGGCCAGGGAAAGGACACCAGCTTTTAAATGGAGTTTTTAAACAAAATGGAGTCACTTTTGTTAGTCTGTTCCCAACATTTCCCACTTCAGTTATGTTCTGTAAACTGTCTTTTAGATGTGGACTGAATCTTGTCCATGAAGGAATGAAAGCTGCCCTGGACCTGCTGATTCAATATTATGGGACATGGCATCCCAATGGATATGTAAGTGATGGTGAAAGTCTAACATTTTCACAACTGAAGAATTTAAGAGTCAAAGATGGTTTTTATTCTTTCTGGTTCACAAACCATTTTAGGTTCAACGATTTAGGATTCTTTCCCTAGAAGAATGTTCACAAGAATGTGCCAGAACATTTCCAAGTATAATTTTAGGGTTTCATGGAGGAGGTCTGGGGTCTCAGTTGAAGACTTCAAGTTATTAGCCATCGCTGTTTGACTTTGGCTGCCAGGAAACTCCAACTTGGTTTAATCCCCTGATCAAGGCGGGGCCCAAATGTAATTCATGAACAATCTTAGGAATCCACATTTACAGACACTTCCTGTGTAACAGGCGTGGTCCCAGCTGTTTCTACTTAACCTTTAATTCTCAAAAGAACCCTATGAAGTAGGTTCCATACATATCAGACCTGCTTTACAGGTAACAGCATGGAGGTGCAGGTAATTAAGCTACCTACTGAAAGTATAGAGAAAGCAAGTGGCACCTGTGGTTGTCCTTGGGTGAGGAACCCAGGGAAAGTGACCAAGGACATTCTGTTGTCAACAATCAAGAATATACGACTGATATCTGCTGTTACCATCTCGTTGCTTAATGTACACAAACCAGACTATCATGGCACCGGGATTTTGAGAATAGGAAAAGCCTTCATTGAGTATTGGCTGGTAAACAAACTGGGAAGAGATTGGGGAGAGATTCAAATCTGTCTCCCAGGAGAAGTGGATGGAATGATACAGGCTCTGGAGGACTCGGTCTGAGAGCAAAAGAACTGAATTATGTTGGCTGAAAAGCACATTAAGAGTAAAGAACTATGAGGCTGGGAATGGTGGTGCATGCCTATAAACAGCAGCCTAGGAAACTGCGGCCAGGGCCAGGGATAGTGGTTCGAGTCCTGCAGGGGCATGTAGCGAGACCTAGTTCCAAAAAAATATAGCTGGGTGTGGTGGCGTGCACCTGTAATCCCAGCTACCTGAGAGGCTGAACCTGGGAGCCTGACTGCTTGAATCTCTTGTACCCTGGGCAACGTGAGCCTGCAGTTCCACGGGTAAAAACAGCAAGACCTAGTCTCAAAAAAAAAAAAAAAAGAGCAAAGAACTATGGACATGACTGAAGCTCATAGCCACTGGCTAATTCAAGCTAGTTCACATAGGAAGAATAGAGAGACTGTTCTTGGGGTAACTGGGATTTCAAATTTCTGTGTGTTGCCCCTGGGATCTGGGTCTCCCCTTCTTTGCATTTGTATCTCGCTACTCCCGCTGGTCTGGTGGTCAGCTCCAGGCTACTCAGTGAGCCTCTAAGCTCTGCTCTGCAGATGTAACCCCCATGGGGAGGGTCATATATTCTTTTACGCTCAGAATCTGGAGCAAATCTGATCATTTAGCTTCAGTCATGCTACCCTTGGAGACCCCAGGGACTGCCCCTTGATCTTGGCCCAGATCACACAGGTGCACGTACAGGGCCTTCTTCACTAGACAGAGGCTCTCTCTTTCTGGCCACAGAGACAGTGCTGCTTGGTGGTCTGAATCCCCATCTTCATTCCTTCCAAGAAATATGGCCTAAGTGAAAGTTGATCCCATACTTTCTTTGTGGGGGCTCTAGATCTTTTTATGTGCAGGCTCAGTGATTTGCTCCCTGTAAGCACCCCACTGAGTTAGTATTTGTGATTGACAATGATTGGATCTCTGTCTTCTGCTCATCACCTCCAAGAAATAAAGAGAAGCACATGGGTTATCACCATCTATTCGTAATTGTTCCAGTGGTGTCTTGTCACTGGCACAACAAAGGCAGGTCCTTGTTAAACATTCATGAACTTGGATTCCATGAAGTAACTAGTCTGCTTAACTTCAGTATCCACTGATGTTCTCCCCGATCCCTACTATCCCCAGAGCCCCCCAGCCTTTCTGTTTGCAGCTGCCCCTGGGTTACCCCATGGAGTCCTGCTCATGCTTTGGGACTTGGTCTTTGTGTCCTTTAATGCACTCTCTCCATCTTTCCTCATCTCCAGCACAGATGACCGGACTTCCGCTTCCTATTCCTTCCCCTTCCTCTCCCCTCTGCACCTGTTACAGATTGTCCCTGAGCACCCACTCTCCACAGTGCCCTGGCATAAGGCGTAGAGGGCAGGGCAGCAGGCCCACAACTTGCAAGGAGCTCCTCCCCCCCCCCAAGTCCTGGTGGTGACAATCACCATCACGGTGCAGTCTTGTTAGATCCCAGGAGAGATGCGGCATGTATAGGTCAGAGGGAGCCTGAGCCGGTCCCTGGGTTCATTGTGATTGCCCCAGGCCTAACAGAGATGCCAGCCAGATGTCTGCTCAGGATGGACTCAGACTCCTAGCTTAATAATATCCATTGTATTCTCATTTCTCTTTGGACCTGTTCATGGTGCAGTGTCACTATCTCTCCTATCTCCCCTCTCTCGTCATCCCCATTGCCCTTACCCACCCACTCCTCCTAATTAGAGGTGCGGTGTCTATACTGCATGCACTAAGAAAGTGTTTTCTTTCTTCAGTGTGTTCCTCTTACTCTTCTGCACTTCTAGCTTCTCAACCACAATATAGCGTCCCTGGGAACAATGACATTGAGCTACACTATTCAGACCCACCTGGAGCCACTGCCTCTAGAACCTCCATGTGAAACAGAAGTGATAATGACATAAACCCGACATCACTGAGCAATGACCATATGGGATATTTCCTCCGTAGCCAACAGAAACTGAGAACCATTTTGGATGGAACACTGGGGTCTGGGGGTTAAGTTTGCAAGCTGAGGAATGTTGAGGTTTTGTTTTTGAGTTTGCAGCAAACACCTGTGGAAAGGTCCAGGTGCTACTCAATAGGTCTATCTTTGATGCCCTCGACAGTAGCAGGTACACACTGTCTTTGTATCCTCTTTGTGTGGGTTAGAATCACTGTCCACTGAATACTTCATCTCAGAGAATATGGGCTTTAGGTTTAAAACACATTGTAAAACTCTCACTTTTTGTAGAGACCTTTGCCTTCCTCAGTCAATACTTTGCTCCGTGTCTGCATAAAATCCTCTGTGTGTCTGGTTCCTCCTGTTGACTTTGTAATGTTCTCAAACATCTCATCACCTGCATCTCATCCTGTCTTGTTGTCACCGTTGCCCACATGACCTGCCCCTGCTTCACCTTCTCCAAACTTCTCTGTCCTGAAGCTCTGCTCTGACTGCTCTGCTCCCTGGATCGCGTGTGACTCTCAAGTCAGCTGTGAAGTGGCTGCTGGCACCATCGGGGCTGTGGCCGCTGCTCGGCGCTGTCAGCAGTGTCTGTCGTGGGCACAGTGCAGGCTCCTGTGGTCAGTGTGAGCCCTTGTGTGACTTCACAGGGCACCTCCCTCTGTGACCCTGTGTCTGGGAGCTGTGGATGTGGTGGTGATTTGGAGATGATGATGATGCTGGGGGCACCTACCCCCTTGGGTGCCACTAGGACAGTTGATACATACATTTGACAAGGAGCTATTCTCTTGTTGGTATAAATTTGCAAATTTCAAAGAAAACTAGTTTGGTCTAACTTCCTCCAGAGGCCTCATGGCTGCAAGACTTGGCAGGAAGGAATGGTATAAATATTGGTTGAGAACAAAGAATGACACTCAGCCATTTTGATCACAGATTTTGGAGGATGGTGATGTGAGCTGTGTGAGCGTGACCATGTGGCCAAGGCCTGGGGCCTACAGCCTTTGGCCAGCCCAGGCTAGTAATGTATGTTTAAAGGAAGCTGACAGTTTGGAGATTTGAGCTCTGTGTTGGAGTTATTCTGACTTTGACTCAAATGTTTCTGGAGAGGCTGTGTGAGCTAGACTTAAGTAAATGGACTTTGCTGGTTCCTGTATTTGGAGTTTCTTTCTACTGCTTGGAGGACGGTAAAATGACAGCATCACGCCTTTGACTACATGTTTGGAAGCTGGAACATGCCTAAGAAGGAAGGATATTCTGTGTGAAACACATGCTAACGAACTCTGATGGATTGGACAAATGGTGAGGTTAATAGGACTAAAGGACTGAGGGTTTTTTGGACACCGTTGAGGTAATTGGGATTTTCTGATATGTTTCTTTTTGTAATAGCTAAATAGGAAATCACTTTGTTAGAAACAAATAGTTCTTTACACTTTAACAGTTCGTTCTGGCTTGGAATTTTAGCAAAATATCTGCAAGTGGCAAAGGACTCAAAAATGGTTAAAGTCCAAGTAAGAGTTTGTTTTTTCACCCTCGGGTCAGGGAGAAGCCCAGAAAATCTGCTGGCAAGCAGCAGGGAATTTTGAATAATAAAAGGTAGGGAGTCCGTGAAAATTCAAGGTGCTACAGCCTTGAAGGTACATTTAGGTAAACCTGGAAAAAGAGGACTTTGGAGTTTTGAAATCAGGTGAAAAGAAAAAAAAGACTTTTGACTTGAACTTGAAACACCTATGCCTGCTTCTCCCTAGGAAGCAGGCTCAAAACAGTTCATTAGCATTTTCACTGTTCACCTCCACCATTGGTATGCAAACATCAGCTACCAGCTTCTCTCAGCTTTCTTCCCCTCTTTCAAACCTAAAAGGAAAAACTTAGAAACACAGTTTAAACTTTAAACTAGTTTGCCTCAATTAACCCTTTTTTAAACTTCTGTGGGTTCTTCCCACCATACCCAGCCTTCTCAACAAAATCCTAAGTTGAAGCGAGACTCTCAGAGTGTAGGCTAATTTATTTCTAACAAAGTGATTTCTTAATTACTATAAAAAGAAACATGTAAGTAAGTAAAACTCCAATTACTTTAACGTTGTTCAAAACTTTTCTCAACATTGTCCAAAGTCCTTTCCCCAGACTGTCCAAAAATCCTCAGTCTCTCAGTCCTAATCATCTCCCAACAGTCAGTCAGAGTTCATCTCCAGATGCTCAAAGATATCTTCCTTTGGCGAGCTCCTTCTTCTCTTCCATGCCGTCTTCTCCTTGTCCTCCAGGTGGTAGAAGCTCCATGGTGCCGGGACCAGCAAAGTTCACTTTCTTTTCAGGCCTGACTTTTGCACGGCCACTTCCAGACACCAGTCAAACACAGCAAAACAAACTCCAACACGGAGTTCAAATCTGCAAACTCCTTAATTTCCTTTAACACACAAGCTCCTAACCTAGGCTCGCCAAAGACAAGGCCCAGGCCTTGGCCACATGGCCAAGCTCACATGGCTCACATCTTCATCCCACAAAATGGCAGAAATCAAACCTGAATATGAATTCCAATCTCCTCCCCATCTTTGTTTCAAACTTCTTTATATATCCTTTCTGTTTTCCTGCCTTCCAGGAACAGCTCCTCAATTATTACATTACAAAGAAAAAAACCTTTTTTACTTCTTCCTTCCCCTTGTATCTTTCAGAAAGGAAATTCCAAATAAGGCCATTCTCACATGTTAGCATATCTTCCTTGAAAGCTGCAATCTTAAACAGGAGACAATGACACCCAGTGGGGTGCCGCCCCCTATCAGTTTTAATAGTTAAAGAGTCTCTCCTCACCTGATTTCACTTAGAACAGGTTACTGAAAAATTGGAAAACAGAGAATGGTTTTGTGGGACTGGCTGACCACTGCCTGAAGAGTCGCCTGGTCGCAAATGGATCTAACCCAATTTGAAGCATAGAGTCAGTGGACAACTGTGGACAAGGCCGTTAGACTATTGAGAAGGTTAGGCATCCTGAGTAAAATGTTTAACACTGCACTTCCAACTCCCCAGCTTGCACCAAATGCGGCCAATAATAAGAAAAATAGTGGTAAATTGGGGACCCCCACATAAGGCTAAATCTGGTCAGAATGTTATCTAATTGTCAGACTGGTGGTCAAGAGATAGACATCCTGAAAGCAGATAAGGGAGTTCGAGGAAAAGAACGTTGTCAGTTTCTTTGGAAATGTAAGGGGGAAGTTTTCTCCTGGAGAGCCTGGATCCCCCTATCCCCCCCCCCTCTTACCTTCCCCTTTGTTCTCCCTTCCTCCACCCACCCCCAGAACAACCTCCAGTGCAACGGAGCCAACATTTTGTTTTCAACAAGAACAACAGACTCATTAGAAACTCCAACCAGGAAGCCAGGAAGTCCAAAAAGCTGGACAAGGTGCCTCATGTCTGTGTGGCAGACAGTTCAAAACAGGAAACTGCTTTTCAGGTCAGGACAACATCCTTTGCAGCCTCTCAGGCAGGAATGTTGGCAAAGGCAAGATCCAGTTACAAGCACCCATCTGGGAGGAAGTTCATACCTCAGTCAGGTTCTTACCTGAGACCTTATATCTTAGCATGTATATGCATCACGAATAAAATAGTGACTATTAGATTCCCAATAGACACCGGGAGTGAAATAACTATTATTAGTAGCTCACCTCAAAATGAAAATAAGTCTAGTGTAGAATTAGAAGGAGTAAATAAAACCCCAAGGAGGGCATATTTAGAGAAAATTATACTTAAGGCTGGAGAAAAGGAAATAAAACTTAAAACTTGTTTGCACCAGCCCTAGTAGTTCTACTAAGAATTGAAGAAATCAAATTTTTGGAGACGGGTTGAACTGTAAAAAATTGAAACCATTTCAGAATCACTTAGCAGAAGTAAAGGTGGAACCCTGTAGAATTACCACAGATACCATCATCCTTCACACCCCAATATCCTATTGAAGGAGGAAAGGAAGAAACAGACAAAATTAAGAAGAATTATTGAGAAGCTATAATAGAAAAGACCCAGTCATTTACGTACAACAGCCCAGTCTGGCCTGTATTAAAATCCAATGGTAAATGGGGATTCACTGTAGATCATCAAATAAAGATGAGATGCCAACTATGCTGGTGATATTCCAGAAATGGAAGGCATATTTACCCAGATAAAGAAATATAATACACAGTGGATGGCTGCAAATTCTATCCAATATGTTCTTTGGAATCCTGCTATGACAGTCTAGCAGAGAAATAACATTTACCTGGAATGTAAAACAATACCAGTTTAAGAGAGTGCCACAGGTTACAAAAATAGCCTAATAATAGCCCATGAGTGTGTCCAATAAACTGTAGACAAATTAAGGAGAACAACCTGCAAGGTATTATCTTAGGTGGATGATATAATAGTGTTAGGCAAGGAGCAAGAAGAAACAGAGAGATGCTTACAAAATTTGATGGAAGTACTAGAAGAGGAAGGCTGGGCAGTGACTTAGGAAGAGGTACAGCTGGGGCAAAGAAAACAAAATTTTTAGGAGTACAATGGACTACTGAAAGACATGAGATACTAGAAGACACTTTAGTTAAGATATTATGCTAGCAGCTGCAAGCTAAAAACGTTCAGGACTCATGGTGGAAATTAAGAAAACTTCATTCCATTTTGGACAGTGAAGACAGAATGGCTTGAGTGATGTGACCTCCAATGGGCAGTAGTGTCCCCATTTCTCCAATACTAACCCTAAGTGACCTTCCTTAGGAGATTACAGCAAGTTAATGAGTGAATTCCCTGCCCGCAGGTATCCCACAGGAACTGATGTTTTACCTAATCTGATTTTGCCTAAGCCACTTCTTCCCCTTGTTTGGCAGGTTGTGTACCCTATAAAATGCGACAAAGTGGCTGGATGGTGCATACTTCCATCCAGTCCCAGCCTCTTCCGCTGAGTCAATCCTTCTTCTTGTCCTTCCTTGTGCCCCACAACTGGCTCTTTATAATATTAAATCTGCCATCACCAAAAAATAACAAGGAAGCTCAGCATGTAATTGGTATGTTTGGGTATTAGAGAGAACATATACCATATGTTCAACTAGTTTTGAAACCACTGTATGAAGTTATAAAAAAAAGGCATCAGATTTTGATTGGACAGAAAAGCAGGAACTAGCATTTAAACTATGAAATAATATATACCTGAATTCAAAAATTGGACCCTTAGCAATGAGGATGTGAAATTAGATTTTGTGTATACAAATGGGTATGAAAATTGGTGTGTTTTGGTGAAAGGCCAGAAACCAGTTGCTTTCTATTGCAAACATTTCCCTTATGCTGAAAACAGATACTCGTATTTGGAGAAGGTTATTTGGACACTCTAAGAGATAGGACATAGCAAATACTCAGAAAGCATCATCATCAGTGATAATGAATTTCACAAACATCCAGCACAATCGCCATGCTGTATTACAATATATAAATGGCAGAAGACTATAGGCTACACAAGAAAAGTCTACAAAATTGAAACCATTGTGAGAATTTCTTACTGTACTCAGTCAGTGACAGAACATATCCACCTATGGATGGACCTGAATTATACAGCTGAAATCGAGATCTAATTGAGCTAATAATATTTTTGCAATGACCTGTGGAAATTTGCCAGTAGTACTTATGCCCAAGTGTCGTCCTTACCAGCAGTAACACCAGGCTCAAGTCACCTCAAGAAGAGAAGGCATTTGGCCGAGCACTTGACTCTGCCTCACAACCTGTTTGTCAAATCAGCTGGCATGTCTGATGCCCAGAAGGAGCGTTTAGCACATAGAAATCTTTATGATCAAGATGACACCAACTGAGGTGAAGGGAACCCGGCTCAAATGGTCCACTGCCATGTCCCAAAGAGGGGACTTTGGGTTTTTCTAGAAAAGGGTATCCTTAGGGTCAGGGAAAGTGATATTAATCCTTTTGGGGGAAAGGTTTCTGGAACTGGACATCTTGGTGTTGAGGAGAGTCGTTTGTCTAAACAACCACAGGGTGATTCTGTCCAGTCAGCTTCTCTAAAACAAACTCCTTTGTCGTTGCTTTGGGAGCTAGAAGCTGAAGTCGAAGACCTTAACACAAAATAGGAGTCGATGTCAATGTTTAGAACTTTAATCTTGTGCTGCTGTACCCGGCAGGCTGATACCGACATTCAGTGAACTAGTTGAGAGACCCTGGACCGACTACAACACTCTCTCTCTATTTTTGTTCCTTTATCTGTGTATGAAAGAGTGACAGGAAGAGGAGGAACAAAGTGTCACAGAGACACCATGAGATCTGACACAAAGACGTCAACATGAAGCCCTGGCAGTGGTGTCTGGCGTGACGTCCATCCTGTGTAGCTACTGACATCATTACCACCTCAGGACTCCCTATGACGACGACGATCTGCACAGAACAGGGATGATGAGCTACTAAGGAGGAATCCCACCAATGCTTGAAATAATGATGTGCTAAACTTGACTTTTCCCCCATGGCTTTGATGCTCACAAGGTTTCTACAATACTGTGAGCTCCTTGAGATTCCAGGTGTGACGGGTGTAGGTTTTGTATTGAATTGAGCCATCTTGACTCATGTTCCGGTGCTATTCTCATCTCTTGATTTTCATCAAAACCATCAAGTGAGTGGGATACAGGCTTGTCAGTGGCATGTTTGGAAGGACGGGACACAGAGGATGAGGAGAACATCTTGTGACCACACAGACACAGTCGTTTGAGCCTGAAAGCCTCTGTTTTGTTTTGCTGTGACCTTCATACATGGATGTCTGGCATTTCTTGAACAAGCAATAGCACAGTAGGTTCTTCACAGAAAGTTAGGTTTCAGTGGACTTGACATAAGTCATTGTCACAGCACCCATGACATCAAACAGGTGACGCTCGCTGTGAGTCCTGGGTTCTTCAGCTGTCATGATGAAACAGACCTGAAAAGCTCATTTCCAGGGAGAAGTAAGATGGATGCTCCATGCTCATTCATTGCTGGTCACTTGTCCTTTCTTTTCATCTTGTTAAATGTTACCACATCACAATGGATATTCTGCTATAAATGCCTGATAGGTTCTGAAGAGGGTAAGGGACACCATCATGTACATGTGCCTATGGGACCTTTGGGACTGAGAATTGTGACTGAGGTACTTGTGGCCACTTGTGGCTTTAAGGACATTTTGTTTTCCCTGCTAATATTCTCTTGTAAATAAAAACCCTTGTTAAACTGCATTTTGAGTGGCAACTGCTATGCAGTTGATTCGGACCTGTGGTTTATTGGTTGGAGGCTTTTGCCCCCTTTGATCCAGTTTGAACCGGAGATTAGGTGAAATTATGCGAGATTATGTGTTCAGTCCCTCCGAGCCGTTTGTGACAAATTGAGTTTCTTACCAAATCTGTGGGCAAAACCAGACCATGTTCAGGGGCCATTGGGCATATTCAGAAAGAAAGTCATCGTGGAATGTATTTCTCTGGCACTACCTGGAGAAAGAACTCCCAGTTCTGAATCTCTTCCTTGGGTTTAACCCCATAGGCTGCATCTGGGTTCTAGTCCTTCTTTGCTTCTACCAGTGTACATTAATGTATGTTGAATGAAAAAGTGTTTGTGACTGGCTGTTTGCAATTCTTTGATTCAACTAGTAGGGAAACTTTGCAAGGTACTTACATCACAGCAAATAGCCTTGAACCTCCTTAAGCCTCCAGGGCATGCACGGCTATTGCTGTTTGTAGGTGCAGCAGCTGAGGCAACACCAAGAGATGATGTCTCCTAAGTCCAGAGTGTAGGCGTCATTCTGAACACTGGGCTTGAGCCAATTCTCAGCAGCTCTGGGACGCTGGTGTTATTGTGCCCCTTTTACAGATGAGAACACTGAGCCATAGAGCGGTCAATCAAGATGTATGACCAGGATTATGAGGACAGTTATAGCTCACTCCAGAAAGCATCAGATCTCAGCATTAAACCTTGATTATTCTTAAACTACCAGTTTTATACCATGAAAAATATTAACAAATATAAATATCATCAGAAAGGTAGCTGGCAAATACTGAATATACTAACCCACTGATGTCCCTTTGTACAAATAATAACCAGTTACAAAATAGAACCAAAAAAAAATCAACCAAAAAATTAACTCTCACCATCTGTGACAACATGGTTGGAGCTAAAGGAGTTTCCACCAAGTGAAATACTTCAGAAGGCTGAAGGAACATGCCTGCCCCCTCCTCTGGCATGTGGAATTTGCAACAAAGTAAAAGTATCCTTGTCCTGTTTAGGCCTCTTTTACCTCTGTGTTTTTCAGACACAGCTAATGGTGTCAAAGCTAAATATTAATACTGCCCATACTGGGTTACCAGCTTCATGGCTATTCCTTTCCTTTCATCTCAATATGGGACCTAATATGGGTAGTATTAAAATTTAGGCATTGATGCCATTAACTATGTCTGAAAAACACAGAGGTAAAAAGATGACCTTAGGCCGGGCAGGGTGGCTCATTCCTGTAAGCTTCAGCCTATGAAGCGGCCGGGGCTAGGGATCATGGTTTGAGTCCCACCTGGGGCCCGTAGCAAGACCTAGTTCCAAAAAAATAGCTGGGCATGGTGGCGCACACCTGTAATCCCAGCTACCTGGGAAGCTGAGGCTGGAGATTGCTTGAGTCTGTGGTACCCCGGGCAACGAGATCCTGGAGTTCTATAGGGAAAAATAGCAAAACCTAGTCTCAAAAAAAAAAAAAAAAAGATGACCTTTTTGGCTGCCAGACGCAAGGTGGGAGAAATGAATTCACGAGAAGAGATTGCCCGGCCACTGCCAGTGGTCAGATGGAAGTATGAACCATGAGACAACTTTATTAACAGAAGACAGAGGTATTTATAGGGACACAGGGCGAGGACTTGTTGAATTCCAAAGAAGACAAACAAACCTGAGAGACAATTAACATTCTAAAGTCTAAGGGTAATTGAGGAAGGCGGGGTGTAGGCAGGTGGTCGATAACTTTGATTAAGAAAAGCCAGCAGTGCCAGTGTGTCTCAGAAGGTCATTTCAGTAAATCAGTGCCTAAGTTTTCCTAGGGAAGGTCACGAGAGAGGTTTTCCTTTATCTCATCTGGAATCACTCTTCTGGTATGCAAACTGCGCACAGCAGACCAAAGAAGGCTATAAATGCACTGATGTAAACAGGATAAGGTACTTTGATTTTGTTGAAATAGCTCACCAAGAGGGTCTGTAGAGGAGAGGGAAATTGACTCTTTCTCTCTATAAACACCATAAAAGATGAAACGCTATAAAAGATGAAAGGACCACGTACTACTCCAGGTAAACATTCGGGAAGGAATGCAAAATTCAAACTTCAGAGACAAATTCAGAGGGCTTAGAGGTTTTGGTGCCTGGAGAAGGACCCAGAAGCAGAGACTTCTGGGGTTCTCCCAGCATCCCGAAGGGTCGGGACCCATGTCAAGGTGGAGGAGAGTGGGGTATAGCTCAGGGGTAGAGCATTTGACTGCAAGGTGGAGGAGAGCCGACCCTGAAGAAATGCTGGGCCAGGGTGCAACCTGGAGAACAGGAGCTGAATTTCCTGCTGGGAGTGACTGAGACCAAAGCACAAGAAGTAACTTGGCGATTTCAGACTGAGGTAAACCCCATGAAGCTTCTGGAGGAGCACAAGTGTGGTTCCTTCTGTTTGGGGTACCTTGTGCAGGTGTGGGCTGTTAGATGTTTTGTTTTTCCCCTTTACTCTAAATAAACCTCTGTGTTTACTCTTGTTGCTAAGGTTTGATCTCTGGGCAACTGCTTGCACACAGGTGGAGACCCCTCAGTGACAAAAAAAGGGGGGTAGTCTCCTACCCCCTTAACAGTTCCAACCCAGACATGTGATATACATTTAGGATCTTTGGGGAGTTGTTTCAGAATCTTCATTGTTTTTTATTCCCCACTTGTTCTGATGTTAAGGACTGGTGCAAGCATACCTAACCTGAATCTCTCAGATCCCCAAAGGGTTTGTAATTTTAAATAAAACCAAGGAAAAATTATTTGCTTCCACAAACTTCTGGTTGAAATTGTTTGCCATTCTTCTGTACATTGAGATGACTAGCCATGGCAGTAAACACAACTTCTTGCTATCAGTAGAATTTATAGATATATTCAGGTTATGTTAGAGAAATTTTGCAGGTATGTCAAGGTTTTTATACTCACTAGTATTCTGTTATTACATATGTAATTTATATTTGTCACAAGCTGTAGCAATTTAATTCATTAGTAAGTCAGTTTGCTACCTATCTTGAAAATTGGTCGTTACTATATTGATAATTATATTGAAACTTGTCTTCAATAACCTTGCCAACTTAAGTATATATTTCTAATGTCATTTTAAGATGGAAAGGGGTTCATAGTCTTCACCAGATGATCCAAGGGTTTATAGGAAGAATATGTGAGGAACTGCTGGTCAGAGTTCTGTCTTTCCCAGGTTCACACATAGCCATGATATGGCTGGAACTCCATCTGCACTCACCTCTGATCATGTGGGAGTCAGCACTCTGTCATTGCAGGTCTATGTCTTGGATTTGGAGTAAACACTTCAGATTTTCTTAAGTCTCTAGTTATTTTCTGTCCTCATGACCATAAACAAATGGCAAGACATGTTCGTGAGGTGCTTGGGTGGGTGGTTGAATGGATGAATGGATATATAGAAAAGGAGAGAGCAAGAGAAGTAGGTAGATTTCATACGTTAAGCTATCAAATTTAATGGTCTGACTTTCAACATTGCTTAGAATTTCTAAAGAAGTGTATTCTTCAGGAATGCTGACTGTATGTTACGGTACCAAAATGATAGTCCAGAGACCCTCACTCCTCCATCAATGTCTTATGGTTCAGAATCCGACCAGCTTCACACAGAACACAAGACCACGGGAGATGCAAGAGCAAAAAGCCTTATTTTCACATCGACCTAGGTCCAACCCAGACCTACTGACACAGTGGCAGTATCTTAGTGGGAAGGACAGAGACCCAAAGAAAAATGGGGTTTTTATTCTCTTTCTCTCATGTGGCCTACAGGAGTTTTTCACACAGATGTTTTGACATGGTTATAGCCTTGGGACAGAGACCAGATAGCCACCTGCTCTGGGCGCAGCTCCATGGTTCTGGCTTTATCTCTCTGAGTCTGCTAGTTTCCTTTTGATAATTTCAGAATGTTATTTTTTGGCATACTTGTCTTTTAAGCTTTGGGCAATAATTTTTTAACACTTTCAGACTATTTAACACTTTCAGATTATAACATCCCCCCCCTTTTCTTGTGCAAGCTGTGAGCACTCACAGCTGAGAATATAATCTGTGTATTTATTTTGTGACAACTGTTGGTATTGATGCCTTAAAACTAAAGCATGAACTACATTAACTTATCGTGCACAAAAGCAAGCAAGCGATTAAGAATACAAGGGCCAAAAGTGAGTGTTAGTAAGAGCAAAACTAAGGGACCTGCTAACGTTGATAAGAGAGTTGTGAGCCAAGGGGAAGTGTTAAACCAAGATTGAAACCAACGTTCCCTAGCCTCTCGCTCTGGAACAATGAGGGGGTGGTCTGCCAAACATAATTTTAAAAGGTGTAAATCCCCCCTTATATGGTTCATTTTTTACTTGAAATAGGGCATAGGGAAGGAGCGTTACCAATCTCTACCAGTCTCTAGGCATAATTTTGTTAATGTTTCTTTTAAGGTTCTGTTTATCCTTTCTACCTGCCCTGAACTTTGTGGTTGATAAGCACAACAGTGCAGTGCAGTTTTCACTGTATACCTAACTGAGCTGCCATATTTTGAGTAACTTGAGCCAAATGCAGGCCCATTGTCTGAGCCCATATATTTTGGGACACCTTACCAAGGAACAATTTCTTCTAACAACTATTTTCCTACAGTCAGGGCAGTTTCATTTTTGGTTGCAAATGCCTTCGTCCACCCTGAAAAGGTATCTACCATGACAGAGGTATCTATACCCAAACTTTCCTGGTTTAACTTCAGTAAAATCTATTACCCATGTTTCTCTGGGAAAATGTCTTCATCTTTGGATTCCTTGTTCCCTAACTGTTGGGGCCGGTTGCATGACCTCACAGGCTTTGCACCCCAAGACTAGTTTTCATAATAACACCATTACAGAACGGAAAGTCCAATGCTGCTCTTCCCAAGAAGTGCATAAGATCGTCTATTCCTGGATGTGTGGTTTGATGTAACTACTGGACAAGGGTCTAGCCAAACTGGGGGGGGGGGGGCAGTAACAACAACAACAACCCATCCTGGGTAACCCACCATCCATTGATCTCAACGGCCCAAGGCTGTTTTTGTTGGCTCCATAGGCAATCCTCAGGGGTGTATACGGGAGGAATTTTTGGCAATCTCAGCAACCCAGGTGGAGGCAGAGAGAGGGATAAAGCTGTGACAGTGGGTGGTGCATAATCCCTGGGTTTTCATTCTGACAGAGCTGCTCATCACACAGTCTCATCTGGCAGTCTGCTTCCACTAGCCACCCGTGAGTCTCCTGGCTGATGCGCCTTAGCAGTGGATGATGGCCAACTTCTGGGGTAAGTGTGTGACCTGCAGGAGGGCCTGAATCAAGGGCGCATGGTGGGTGGGCTTACCGTCAGAGGTGATGAATCCTCTTTCCACATAGATGGTTCCATGCACACAAATGGTGTCAAAGGCATACCTGCTGTCTGTATACATGTTTAGCTCTTTTTCTGCTGCCAGAGTCAGGGCCTAGAAAAGGGCAATAAGTTCTGCTTGTTGTGCAGATGTGTTGTCCAACAGTCTCTGACTCCAAATTCCCTCTTTGTGGGAGGTGACTGCTGCCCCAGCATGCCTCTGTCCTTCCACCACCAGGCTGCTGCCGTCAGTGAACCAGATCAGGGCCTCCTCAGATGTTATGGGCGAATCGGAAAGGTCTATACGGGCTGCTGCTGCCTGACTTAGAATCTCTAGACATGGGTGAGGTTCCGGCGTGGAGGGATCCGGCCCCTCAGAAAGAAGGGAGGCCAGATTTACTGCAGTGCTGACCTGGAAATGGACTCGGTGGGTATCTAGGAGGAGCCCTTGGTAATGAGTCAGTCTACTATTACTATTGCTGATCCATTGTCCAGATGGGTGCCTGAGAGCAGTCTCTAGAGCGAGGTGGGTGGAAATGAACACCGTTTGGCCCAGAGTCAATTTATCTGCGTCTTTTAGGGCCAGCGCTGCCATGGCTATGATGCATAGGCAAGGTGGCCACCCCCAGGCCACGGGGTCCAATTTTTTTGACAAGTAGGCTACGGGCCTTTTCTAAGAGCCTAAATCTTGTGTGAGCGCCACTCTTGAGACCCCTTTTTTTCCTCATCCACATACAGAGAGAAAGGCTTCTCAGGATCAGGCAGGCTAAGGGCTGGTGCTGACAAGAAGACCTCTTTAAGTTTTTTGAAATGCCAGGTCCTGAGCTAGTGTCTATGAAAAAGGGCCCTTGCCTTCTGCAGTGGCTTCGTACAAGGGTCGAGCCAACTCGGCAAACCTGGGTATCCATAATCGGCAGTATCCTACCAACCCCCCAAACTCCCTTCACTTGCTTATGAATTTTAGGGGTAGGAATAGACAGAATTGTTTGAGTCATTGCTGGAGTAAGCCAGCGCTTTCCTTAACACAGTTTGTACCCCAGGTAGTTTACCTTGGTGCGACAGATCTGAGCCTTTTTGGCACTCACCGATATCCAAGGTCAGCTAATGTGTGGAGTGGGGCCTTGGTAGTTGCCAAACATGTTGCTCTTTCTGCTGCTGCAAGTAAGATGCCATCAACATACTGTAAGACAGTAATGTGATAGTTTTCCTGGTGAAGGCTAACAAGTCTTTGGCTCATTAAACAGTGCAGGTAAATTTTTAAAACCTTGGGGCTGCCTACTCCAAGTCAGTTGAATAACCGGTTCTCTAGGGGCATCTGCCCACTCAATGGCAAAAATTTCTTGGCTCTTAGGTGCCACCAGAATAGAGAAGAAGGCATCTTTAAATCTAAGACAGTATAGCATAGTATAGTACAGCATGAGTTCCTTGATGACAAGGAACGCAACAGCGTATATGGATTAGGGACTGTCAGATGGATGTCAGCCACTTGTGAGTTTACCTCTTGTAAACCCTGCACTGGCCGATAGTTTCCGTTGGGTTTTTTGACAGGTAGCAAAGGCGTGTTCCATGCTGACCTACAGAGTTTTAGGATCCCTGCTGCCCTTAGCCTCTGAATGTGGCTGCTAATTACCTTGTGGCTCTCAATAGACATCAGGTATCGTTTCACCCTAACTGGCCCGGGTCCTGTTTGTAATTCCATGTACACTGGAGCGTGGTGTTGGGCAAAGCCAGGCGCCCCGTCTCTGC
Source organism: Uropsilus gracilis (assembly GCA_004024945.1). Classification (NCBI taxonomy): domain Eukaryota; kingdom Metazoa; phylum Chordata; class Mammalia; order Eulipotyphla; family Talpidae; genus Uropsilus; species Uropsilus gracilis. The sequence goes on from PVHY01013667.1 coordinate 35,726, forward strand.
CCATGCCTCTGGGATTTCCTTTAGCCACTCTGGGGGCACACCTTTACATTCAGTGAGTTGTTTTCCCCCGTCTAAAGACTCCTGAAGAAGAGCTTGGTTACAGAGTCTATGCTCATCAACTAAGGCCAGCGTAAGGATTGCTTTTCCTGTTGTGGTAGCCATAGGACTGGAAACTTGTACTCCTTGTGGTGTAAAGGAAATCTGAGCCTTAGCCTTGGTTAGAAGGTCTCTCCCCAAGAGGGGCATGGGGCAATAGGGATAACCATGAAGGAATGCTGCACGGTCTCAGAGGTCAAGTCAACATAGTGGTCAGTAGTCCATCTATAAAACTGCAAGCCTGTAGCCCCTTGCACTAGGGTGCGTTTACTTGTTTTTTGACCATGATCCTGGGTAAGGACAGAGTGCTGCGTGCCGGTGTCTACAAGAAATTCTACAGTCTTCACTTCCATGTTAGGGTTACCCTGGGTTCGGGGAGGGGGTCCAAACCCCGACCTCCCTAATTGCTGTCAGATTCAGTTCCGCCAATCACCAGAACCGGGGTGTTGGATTTTTGCTTTACCCCATCCTGGGAGGGCTTTTGCATATTTTGAGGACAATCTTTGGCCCAGTGGCCAAATCCCTGACACTTTGCCCAATGATTTTTTTGTTTGTTTGTTTGTTTGCAGCTTCGGTCTCTGGAGGTTTTTTCTTGTTGGTGTCCCTGATCTTTGCCTACAGCAGCTAACATAATTTTTGTCATCTGCTTGAGCTGCTGTTTTTGTTCTAGTTGCCTTGATGAGTAGGGAGTAATGCTTTAAAATATCTCAGGTTATCTGAGATCTTATGTTAAGTAGAGTATTGCTTAAAACTATGTAACTGCCCCAAGCTTAAAGAAATATGTCACTGCCTCAAACCAAGATAGGTTATTAGAGTTTTTGTCACAAGGTCTTACCACATGCTGGAATCATTGAGGAAATAACTATGTCAAAAAAAAAAAACAAAACAAACAAAAAATCTGTCTAAAACATTATCCAGCACTGTCAAAAGTGTATATAAGCCTCTTGTTATCTAAAAACAGGGTCCTTCCCTCCAAGAGATTGCCACTGTGTCAGTAACCTTGGGTGGGACCTCAGTTTGAGCTGACAATTAAAAGTTTTTTTTGTCCTTGCATCTCCCGTGATCTTGTGTCTTGTGTGAGCCTAAGAGGATTTAAACTGTAACAGCCTAAGCTTTTTTGTCCTCCTCTCTAATTTTATCTTCCCTTTCTCTAGCTTCAACCGGAGTCTCTGTTCTTTTTCCTCCAGAGTTTCTTTGCCATAAAATACCTTTTCTGTGGCCATACACGCTTCTGTACAGGTCACTCCCCCAGCCTTTCTAATTTCTGCAATTTCTTTTTTATATCTGGCGCTGACTGGTTAACAAAGGCTGTTATGACGGCTGCCCTACTCTCTAATGCCTCAGGATCCAGTGGCGTGAACAGCTGAAAGGCCTCCATTATATGCTCTTAAAAGGCCACAGGACTCTCCTGGGGCCCTTGTGTGATGTCTCCTACCTTAGCCAAATTGGTGGGTTTTCGGGCAGCAGCATGCAGGTGGGCCCTGAGAGTCTGGAATGGGAAAAACAAATTTATTCGTTGCTGGTCCTAGGTGGGCTGCCCATCCTCCCCTGGCACATGGCCACAGGCTCCCTGGAAGATGCAGCCCTTTCTTCTGTGGTAAACAAAATGTTCATGAGTTGTTGACAATTGTTCCATGTAGGCTAGTGTGTGAAAATGAAACCAGAAAAAGAAAAGAAAATTCTAACTTGAACTTAAAACACCTTTGCCTGCTTTTCCCTAGGAAGCAGGCTCCAAACAGTTAATTAGCATCTTCACTGTTCACCTACTATTGGCATGCAAAAATCAGCTACCAGCTTCTCTCAGCTCTCCTTCTGAAGAATTTGACCTTGACAATCACAGGCTGCTTAGGGAGCTTTCCCTTCCCCAGAACTCTGTAGTAGTCTGCTGCATCACATCAAGTTTAATGAACCTTCCTCCATGTGGCTTCAAGCTACCAGGACCCAGGCCCCTTCCACCCCCTTGATCTTCTCTTCAGCTCTTCTATCTTTCTGAAAGGAAATTCTAATCAAGGCCATTCTCACATTTTAGCATATCTTCCTTGAAATCTGCAATCTTAAATAGGAGACAATGACACCGAGGGGGGTAGGTGCCCTTATCAAATGACACCCAGGGGGGTAGGGGACCCCCCCCCCTTCAAAAAGAATAGAATCAATAAGATTAATCAGTTCCTTTGGATTTTCTGAGAAAGGGGGATTGTGATGTCTCCAGTTATATAAGTCAGAGGTGGAAAAAGGCCAATATTGATAGCCCTGGACCCTGTCCTCTCTTACCAGACCAATAGCTCTTAAGGCGGCCAGGAGTGGAGCAGATGGGGGGGGCACTGGTACATTCTAGAAGCAGGTCAGGGGAGACTATTTCAGGGTCTTGAACTTCCCCCTTCCCTTGACCTGCTCCCTCCCCCAGGGCTGGAGGTGGAGGTTTAGCTGCTCTGGCCCCTTCCCAGCTGGCTTCATTGGAGACAACACTAGGGAGTCCAGGAATTTGATTGGAGTCGAATTGGCAGCACCTTGGGTAGGACTTTTTCTGGTGCCTCAGGTGTTTGTGAGATCTAGATGCGTGCCACTCTTCCTGATCTCTTGAGCAAACCTGGGAACAAAAGGCCGGAGCCAATCTGGTGGGCAGACTGTAAGATTCTCCCATAAAAGGATGTAAGTAACCTGGTCCAGGTGGTTGCTTAATATTCAGTGTTTGACCTCCTGGATGACTTTTCACTCTAATGTGCCTCCCAGACGCCACATGAAGTTAGAAGATTTAGATTCTGCTGTGAAAAAAAGAAAGCCACTTTGCAAAACAGAGGGTGATTAGGGTCTTTTTCTTGACATCTAGACTCAAAGTAAGAGCATGCCTGCGGACATCAGAGAAATGGTTAAACATGAGTCCCAAAGGAGTTGACTGGTCCTGTCCCATAGCTATAAGGGAAAACCACAGGTATTCGTGCAACAAAAATACAGAGGGACAAAAATACACAGAAGTCACACAATACAAACTACATGGAGACAACACAAGCCAGAGGGCAATGGAGAAAACCAGTGAAGGGTAATGAAGAGATACCTGAATTGGGCCTGGATTCCACATCAAAGACCCTTCCTTTAAGAGCGCAAAACAATCCTCTCTAGGGCCGTCGGGGATGTCTCCTGGACCGGATGGCCTCTGAACTCCTTCAAATCTTTGCCTAGGAGGCCTTCCAGCTCTCCCACGAATGTCAGGTCTGGACTCCACATCAGACCATCCAAAAATAAGGGTGAGAAAAGGAAAGGAACAGTAGACAGGGCCCAAAAGGCTTTCCTGTCCATGGGCTTGAGTCCCGTGAAGCCTTGGAGGATCCTGGACAAGCCCACAAATGTTACGGTTCAGAATTCGACCAGCTTCATGCAGAATGCGACCAGCTTCATGCAGAACACAAGACCACGGGAGATGCAAGAGCAAAAAGCCTTTTTATTTTCAGATTAACCTGGGTCCAACCAGGTACTTACCAACGCAGCGGAAGTACCTTAGCGGGAAGGACTCAGACCCAAAGAAAAATGGAGTTTTATTTTCTTTCAGGTGGCCTAGAAGGATTTTTCATGTTAGGCCCTGAATCAAATGCGGATCAGCACAAACACCCCAGACACAGGAAGATAAGGACATAAAAGAAAGTGTCTTAGGACTCAGCTGGGGACTACCAAGTCAAGGGAGACTCAGCACACCGAATGCTCATTTTTAGGCCTTTTTATGTCATTTTGCAAAGCTTAAGTTACATCTGCACATCTGCATTCTTATTCCAAAGCAGAGGTAAAGCATGGCAGGCATGTTTAGACACCTACGTTACATTTACCATTTACAAGCACAGCTGCTGGGTTATATACCAGGCAGGAACTGCCATCCATTTGTTTTCCTTCCCAGGGAAGTGCTGCCCTCTGGGAGGAGGGAGCTGCCTGTGCCATTAGGGGAGGAGACACTGTTTACTTTGGTGGTACTTAATGTGAGACCCAGTCCGAACTTTCTGCTACCCATCAGTTACTTTTGGGGAGGGAGGTAACTGGAAAAAAGATGAAGGACTCTGATTATGATTATGAGAATCATATTCCCTTAAATAAAATAAATGAATCACTTCATCAACTAGTTAACTATTGAAAAACAAAAAGCAATGAAATCTAGGACAGTATGTGAATCCCATGAGCAGTTACAGACTATGTCCAGCAGGGGGAGCCCGAGCATCACTGTGTATGGCTGAGAGTCCTGGAGCAGAAAGGAAGGGCCTCCAGCTTGGGAGTGGAGCTGGGAGCCCTGGGGGACATTCCAGGTCAATGGTTGGTCATTTCACACCAAAGAAACAGCACCTACTTCCTAATCGATGTAAAGTAGTTTCCTAACTTCTGTGTGAGATGAGCTGGTGTTGAGACCCACGTGCTGTGACCAGAGTCCCTCTTTGGCCCAGGACGTCTGCTAATGTCTCAGGTCAGGATGTTGCTTCTCTCCCTCATGAAACACTGATGACGTCATGTCCAGGCACAGGAGCGTTTCTGACTAACCCCGGCACAAGCATGCCGGGAGAATGCGTGTCAGAGAAGAGTGGGCTAATCCCGGGCACCAGTGTGGACAGTCATGGTATGGTTGAGAGGAAAAGACGAGGTGTATATGACACCTGCGCTTATATAAAAGGAAACCTGTGTGCACGTGGGTGTGTCCTTGTGCACATGCCTGTGTGCCTGTGTGTGTGTGTGTGTGTGTGTGTGTGTGTGTGTGTGATGTTCCTGGAAGAACAGCTGGAACCATCAACTCTCATTCGCTTTGGAAACTGGAATCCGCAGAATAAGGGATTTGACTTTGACTTGAACCTTATGTTGAGCTGTTTCTCCAGCGCATGGATATCGTTGCATCCAGCACCTGCCACATCCTGACCTTTTCTCGGGTTCCTTTTCCAATGTTCAGGGCAGGGGCATCTACCCAAGGAGACCTGCTGTTCCTCTCCCCGGCGCGAGGGGGTGCCCTCCTCATCTCTCTTGGTGACTTTGGTTGC
>PVHY01013668.1:0-40666 GCA_004024945.1 Uropsilus gracilis
TTCTGGTTTTTACTCTGTGAACTTTATTTAAGGACATTCTTTTTTATTGGCGGCTCCATGGCTCCTAGCCGCTTGCGCCCACTCTCTGTTGTACACTTTCAATCAACACTTTTTCAGACTAAAGGCCAAAACCTAATCGTGCCCATGGTGTCCTTTTTTCTCAGCTGGCGTCCATTCCAGGCCACCCAGAGTACTCTGGCAAAAAACTTGACCTCACTGGTAGCATCTGCCTTGCCACTCCCTGTGCCGGGCCATCTTAAGTGTTACTGGGGTGTGTGTAGGGGAGGGGAGAAGGGGTATTGTAACTCCTGGCTGGTCGACGCAGGTCATCTCACCCCTTCCTGGAACCCGGGATAATTTTTCAGTTCCTCCAGGGAGGGGTCAGGACCGGTCAGGCGGCCCCAATGACAGGCTGGGTCAGGGCTACTGCCTCGTCGGCCGGGCTTCTCTGCTCTCCGATTGGCTCGCGCACTCCCTTCGTCACAATCACTTCCTGGTCACGCAGCGAAGCTTTCGCTGCTAGGCTTAGCACGGACTACGCGTCCCGTGTGGCTCTGCGGAAGCGGAAGCGGAAGCTAGTACGGGGTACCAGCTGGTCCCTGTAGGGGGGGTCGGGGGCTCCATGAATGGACGCCGCGGCGGCGGCGGGAGCGGCCTGAGCTGGGCGCTGGGGCCAGAGCCGGGGGCGACCCGGGGCCCGCGCCGCTGCATGGGGGCGGCTCGCGGGTCCTGAGGGGCGGGGCGGGCGAGCGAACCAAACAGGGAGGGGCGGGGCCGGGTCGGCCACAGGCCGGAGGCGCGTCGGGCTGGAGCCGGTCACGATGCCCCGAAGGAAGCAAAGCCACCCCCAGCCGGTGAAATGCGAGGGGGTCAAAGGTCAGGGTTCAGGGGCTGCGGGGGGGTTGGGGCGGGAGGAGCGGGGTGGGGGTCAGTGGCGTGAGTTCAGGTCGGGTGGCGGGGTCTCCTGAGGCTTGGGGTGGGCGATCTGGACTCCTAGAGTCTCACCGAGGTACTGAGGGAAACTGAGAGGTCCGCGGGTACTGGAAGTCCGGGCTGCGGGGGCTGGTTCAGATAATGGGCACGGTTCCTGAGGAAGAATCTCCAAGCCCCCTCCCCTCTTCAGTGGACACGGAAGACTCCCTCGACGAAGGACCGGGGACCCTGGTATTGGAGAGTGATTTGCTACTAGGCCAGGATCTGGAGTTTGAGGAGGAAGAGGAAGAGGAGGAAGGTGACGGCAACAGTGACCAGCTCATGGGCTTCGAGAGAGACTCTGAAGGTGAGTTTGGGGGACTGGGTTCAGTATTAGTGATCACTGGAACCTCTACCCTTCAGGAGGCGGATTAGGGTATAGGACTAGTGAGCAACCCACCATTTCCTGCCACTGCCTAAGGCTGATTTGAGCTAGCTTTCTTCATTTGACTAGTGGTCCACCCAGTCAGCGCCAGGACTGTTAAGGTGAAGTTCTGAGGCAGGCCCCAGTGGTGGATGAGTAGGATAGAAGTAAATGCCCTTTCAATAACCTTGTCTCCCTCTATTCCCTTCTTTATGTGAGCTTACTTTTAAGAGGTTCAGGGAAGCAACTTCTCATTCAGCTGCTACTTACATCAAACTCCCTTTCACCTGCAGCTTAAGCTCCTTTTGTATTGAGGCTTCCACATTCCTCTTTTCTGTGATTCTTGGTATCACCCCATTGTAATTTTCTGCACTATCTAATCACTTATGCCATATATGTGTTTGGAAGTCACTCGGAATCCATGTAAGAGAATCCAGTCTCCTTTAGGTTTAGAAGTAATATGGCTTTTCCTTCACTTCCCTCCAAATTTTGCCTCACTGGAGGTAATAATTTGTCTTATAATCAGTTCTCTATTACAAGGGATCTCACTACTATAGAGCTTAGAAAGTCTTGGGCCTCTGCCTTGTGTATTTTTTTACTGTCTTGTCCCATTAATTCCAATAATCTTATTCGCATAATTGACTCATTTCAGTCTATGATCCACTTTTTCTTTTTCTTCAGTGGAACTAGGTATAATATTGTCATCGCTAAGTTAGTGCAGTGTCAAAGGAAGAGATTTCATGTTGAATTTGCAGGATCATTGAAGTGAAGGGTGGGTCCCAACAATTGGGAGGGCTACAGATGAAAAAGGGAGTTTGGAGCATGTTCCTACCCCTTGTTGATATCTCTTCTCCTGTCTGTCTCACCAGGAGACTCTCTGGGGGCCAGGCCTGGGCTTCCCTACGGGCTGAGCGACGACGAGTCTGGGGGCGGCCGGGCACTAAGTGCCGAGAGTGAAGTTGAGGAACCAACCAGGGGTCCTGGGGAGGCCAGGGGTGAGAGGCCAGGCCCAGCCTGCCACCTGTGTGGGGGGCCGACAGGTGAGGGGCCGTGTTGTGGGGCAGGAGGGCCGGGTGGGGGGCCCCCGCTGCCCCCACGGCTGCTGTACTCATGCCGCCTCTGCGCCTTCGTGTCCCACTACTCGAGCCACCTGAAGCGGCACATGCAGACACACAGCGGAGAGAAGCCGTTCCGCTGTGGTCGCTGCCCCTACGCCTCAGCCCAGCTCGTCAACCTGACGCGACATACCCGCACCCACACTGGCGAGAAGCCCTACCGCTGTCCCCACTGCCCCTTTGCCTGCAGCAGCCTGGGCAACCTGAGGCGGCATCAGCGTACCCACGCGGGGCCCCCCACTCCTCCCTGCCCGACCTGTGGCTTCCGCTGCTGTGCTCCACGTCCAACCCGGCCTCCCAGTCCCACAGAGCAGGAGGGGGCAGTGCCCCGGCGACCTGAAGGTAAAAAGTCAGGGAGCAAAGTGCCTGGGACATGGGTGGGTACCCATAGGGACACTTGGATTCATGGCCCTGGTCTCATTGCCTCCACAGATGCTCTGCTGCTTCCAGATTTGAGTCTCCATGTACCACCTGGTGGTGCCAGTTTCTTGCCAGACTGTGGGCAGCTGCGGGGTGAAGGGGAGGGCCTATGTGGGACTGGATCAGAACCACTGCCAGAGCTGCTATTCCCTTGGACTTGCCGAAACTGTGGACAAGAGCTGGAGGAGGGGGAGAGCAGTCGGCTGGGAACTGCCACGTGTGGACGTTGCATGCAAGGAGAGACTGGAGGGGGTGCAAGTGGGGGGCCCCAAGGCCCCAGTGACAAAGGCTTTGCTTGCAGCCTCTGCCCATTTGCTACTCACTATCCCAACCACCTGGCCCGGCACATGAAGACACATAGTGGGGAAAAGCCCTTTCGCTGCGCCCGTTGTCCCTATGCCTCTGCACATCTGGATAACCTGAAACGGCACCAGCGAGTTCACACGGGAGAGAAGCCCTACAAGTGTCCCCTTTGCCCCTATGCTTGTGGCAACCTGGCTAACCTCAAGCGTCATGGTCGCATCCACTCCGGGGACAAACCTTTTCGGTGTAGCCTTTGCAACTACAGCTGCAACCAGAGCATGAACCTCAAACGCCACATGCTGCGGCACACAGGCGAGAAGCCCTTCCGCTGTGCCACCTGCGCCTACACCACAGGCCACTGGGACAACTACAAACGCCACCAGAAGGTGCATGGCCATGGTGGAGCAGGAGGGCCTGGTCTCTCTGCCTCTGAGGGTTGGGCTCCACCTCATAGCCCCCCTTCCGTTTTGAGCACTCGGGGCCCAACAGCCCTGGGCAGCACTGGTAGCCGGGCTCTCCATACAGACTCGCCCTGAACCAGGTGCTTCTTCCCTAGGGCCCTGCGGATTCACCTGTGTGTTTTATACAGATGGACTAGAAGCCACCTTCCTCCCCCGCTGGCCAGGGGCTCCACACAGACTAACCTAGCCCAAATTCCATGGATGGGGTGCCCACATGGACCAGGGGCCTTGCCTTGACTGATGCACTTCATGAGCTCAGTGAGAAGGGTCCTGTATTCACCTCTACTGCTCCACCTCCAGGGGCTATGGAAGAACTGGCTGGGGGTCTGCCCAGCCTCCACCTGTTTATTTAACTTATTTCAGTGCTTTATAATAAAGGAAACACTAACAAAGCCATGTCTGCTGAGTTGGCAATGGCAAACACAGCTCAGCCTCAACCTTACCCTTAACACAGCAGTATGTTTCGATGGAGAGAGCAGGGGCAGTGAGGGAAGCAGAGGTAGGCAGCAATCAGGCTGAGTTTAATGATGGGGAACTGGGCCAGACCATACACGGACCTCTGCCCTTCCCCTTGGCCCGGGGCCTCAGAAGCAGCCCAGGAGGAGCTGTGGTTGCTCCCCAAGGCAGGTAGCCATGGTCCCTTGGACTTTGTGCAAAATACTAAATGCTAATTTGGCATTGAGGGCCAGCTCTGAAAAGAAGGGACAATCCTTTGTGCAGCCAGCCTGGGAGAGAAGGGAAGGTAGGTTAGAGGCTCCTGGCCAGTAAGAGAAAAAGGGAAGGTAAGACAGAAAAGACTTCCCAACCTGGGGGAAACGGGCAAAGGGCAAATTTCTGAACATAATTCCAGGGTAGAGGGAGACATCTGAGCACTGGAGATCACAGATCCTCATCTCCAATGCCTTCAAAGGCGAAATTGCCGTGGACATCACTGGCACTGGCATCTGTGTTGGGACTGCCAATCCCCCGCAAGCTCACAGCACTCAGCTTGCTCTGTAACAAAGGTAAGATAGGGGTCAGAGTGCCCGCGTCACCTTGAGGTTCCCCTACAAACACCCATTTCACCAGCCCTCATGGGTAACTCACTGAGAGTTTGACCATGGACTCCCGACTGGCATCAGGTGACTCCTAGGGAAGAGGCAGAGGTGTCAGAGACACTGGGGGAGGAAGGGCCAAGGCTGGGGGCCAGGTACCAACCAGGGAATAACTTACAAGCAGTGGTGGGGACTTGACTGCTTGCTGGCTGGCTGAGCGTCTCAGAGTGCCCCCTACCCTGCGGCGAAGCATCTGGAGATAGAGACAGAGAAATCGATGGGGGCAGAATCATCCCTCTGAGATCCCAATCACTTCCCCTCCCGCTCCTGAGAAGCCGCACACCATGAGAGCACAACCACTCAGCTGCTTGCTCCATACCTTCCTGATACTGCCTCCAGATTTCTTCACCATCAGTTCATCTACCATGGACTGCAAGCAGATACTCATCATGATAGCCTAAGGGCATGAAGAGAACTCAGCCTGACTAGAGTGGTCATCCTGAGCCCAGCACCCCTAAGACAAGGCTCCCACTCACGTGGAGTCCTGGAAGCCCTAGACTTGGGTATCTAAGAGAGACGGTGCAATGGGCTCCAGAGGAGGCCTGAGGGTGAGCTCACACCTGGGGGCTGGTGATGGTGACCCACTGTAGCCGGTCCTTGCTCATGAGGTATTCGAAAGCCAGTTCCAGGCGCACCTCACCCCGGCCACGGCCCGGGCTGTTTGTGCCTCCACTGGGCAATGGCACCTGAGAGATGAAGGGCAATTAGGCAGTTTGTTCTGATCTATCTGCCTCCTCTCTGAAGCTCAAGGCTTGTTCAGTCCCCCCCACACTCCCTAGAGGACCTGTCCTTCATACCCCAACTCACAGAGGAGGTGACCCGCCAGCACCGCATGCGGGTAACACGGAAGGAGCCTTCTCGGAGCTGCTGGCCAGGCAGGCGGAGCTGGAGGCTGAGCTCACTGTTGCCTGCACTCACCACCACGGGACAGTCCTTCTCAGGAAAGTCAGCTACACAGGCATCAAAGCGCAAGTAGCCATAGTGCCGCAGAGTCTGAGCCAGCCGCAGGAACTGAAACCATCACCATGTGAGGCAGTCAGGAGGGGAAGCAGAGCAGCCCAGAGAAAGCAATCCCTTGGAGGGAGAGAGAGGCAGGCCTCACCTCTTTTTTTGAAACTTTTTCTTGCAGAGATTTGAGCTGCCGGTGTTGCTCCTTGGTGACCAGGATCCACCCGTGTTCAATGTCTGATACTGTCTACAGTAGAGACAGAGCAGGGTGAAGGGCCCCAGTCAGAGATCCAAAGTGTCCAGTTACCTCTGTCCAACCTGACCCTTAGCCCCATAGCTGAGTGACCGCTCTGTGGTGAGTCCTTGATTGTATCAGCTTACAAAATAGGGAAACTAGAGGTTGTGCCAGCTTTCCTGACATGATTCTACTCCCATGAACTGAGACTAAAGACATGAAAGGACTTTTCTTGGCAGAGTGGGATACCAGTCATTTTCAGGGAAAGGATTCCAAAGCAGCGCCAAGCTCACCTGAGCATAAAGCAGGTTCAGGCCAACCCGGTTCTCCATGACATCATCATCATAGGCAGAATCCCAGTAACTGTAAGGCCAAGGGATGAAAAGGGGTAATGGAGCTAAGCTGGAATAAGGCAAGAGGTAGAATGGAAAATAGGGGCAAAACAGCAATCTGGAACTATAACATTAATGGTGTGGTAGGAGGAAGTTTTGGGAGGCTTGGTAGAAACACCCAGGGCTGCCCCCTTGTCCAGATTATTCTGCCTCAATACAAAGCCCAAGAATCCAGTTGGGCATGGTGGCACATGCCTGTAAGTGGCAGCCTATGAAGCCACGGCCGGAACTGGGGATCACGGTTCGAGTCCCGCTTGGGGCAACGTAACAAGACCTAGTTCCAAAAAAACAGCTGGGGTGGTGGCGCGCGCCTGTAATCCCAGCTACCTGGGAAGCTGAGGCTGGGGATTGCTTGAGTCCGTGGTACCCCAGGCAACATGAGCCTGCGGTTCCATGGCAAAAATAGTGAGACCTAGTGTCAAAAAAAAATACAAAGCCCAAGAATCCAATCCAGCTTTCTCCCTGCTCCCTCCCAGCCCAGCCCTGACCTCTTCCTTAGCACAATCTTATACTCTTGACTCCGAAGACTGGTAACAGACACATAAGGCAGCTCAAACTCTTGCAACTTTCGTACAACTAAGGGTTAAAAAAAAAAAAGGAAAAATGTCATGAGACTCAAGGGGAGGGAAATCAAGAGAGAAGCCCTGAGGAAATGCTACATTCTGGGGACAGGGAAGTAATTGCACTACTTGATGCACAGGAAAACAGTAAAGTCCACAGAAACTCACAAGAAAAGGCTCCATCCTCTTTTTCTCGTACTAGAAAGAGACTAAAGTATCCAATCAAGTCATCTGGAAGATCCAGCTTTGCAGCCACAGCCTGAGGATTGGGAGAAAAATGCATCTCATCATACTGACTGGTTGCCATTACCCCCAAGTCTAGGATCCTTGGGTAGGGAAAGGAAGGCCAGTATAGAACAAATGCCTCACCTCCAGAACATCCTCAGTCTGATCTGAAGTTAGCACATTGACCAGAACTTTCTGCCCGTTGCTGAGCAGGACTTCCAAGGAGACCTCCTCTGTTGGGACCTGCTGAGTCTCCTGGTTGTGAGCATACACAGGAACAAGAGATGCCACCTCATTAACCCCTGCCCAGAGTCTGTTCCTGGTCCATGCCCAACTCTATTTCTAGATCTCTGGTGTCTTTATTTAAGCAGCTTAATTATAGGCTGAGTTTCCTTAATTTCATTGGCACAACAGTCCTTTCCATCAAAAAAAAAAAAAAAAAAAAAAAAGGCCAGGGTGACTCCTCTGTAGTTACCTCAATAAAATGATAGGCTCTAAAGAAAAGTTTTTTCCTTAAATCTTGTTCCCATCCAAAATCTTACTTGTTGTGCTCGACGCAGGAAGCTGTTGAAGGTCTCACTGCTCCCAAGCAATGGGTCTTGTCGAACTGTGGGGACAAAGAAAAGATATTCTAGTAACAGGATTCCCTTTTGATTCTCCCCAGTTTTCTTTTGGTAGGTTGCACCCTACCCCATTTCCTGGGGTGATGGTGGCCTGTCAGATTGCCTAGCTGACCTCACCTCACTCACTTTATAAATTCACTTGCCCCACCCTTAGCCGCCAGGTAATTGAATCCAATCTCCTTTCTAGAACTAGGGAAATAACAAATGCAAATCTAAAGCATATCAGATACAGCTTAAGTTCTCCCCACCCATCTAAACTGCTTTACAACCATTTAGCATTATATTAGTATTTTTCATAGATGTTTATGCCCAATGTTGCTTTGTTCCTATCTAGCATATTCTTGCATGCTATTTTTGCTAGTTAAATGAGAGATTAAACAACAGGCTTTCCTGATTTAGAAATTATTTCAACAGAGCGAGGTGTTTTCAGCGTCTCCCCCAGTCTTCAATACAGCCTAAAGTTTTCTCCAGCCACTCACCAGCTTGCATGTACTTCTCTAACTGCTCTCTCCTCTGTTCTACCTCAGCAGGTGTCAGAGAGAAAAGCTTCTTTGGGGGAAATGCAGGAAGTACATTGGCCCCATACTCCTTCCGAAGCTATTTAGAGAGAAGAGATACAACCCTTCAAATAAACATGGCAAATGAGAAGAGGCAATCCACTCATCATGTTTTCCTGGCCTCTGCTTCCCTACCCGTAGTCCCTGCTCCTTTATCTATCCTGATCATGTGGAAAATAACTCCTTCAGCAGAGGAAGCTATTCCTTTGTCTTAAACATAAGTTCTTCCCTAGCTGATGAAGAAGTCAGCCCCTTTACAGTGTGAGGAGGGTGAGTATAGAGCCAGGGTTTAGGAGGTTTCCAGGTTATGTAGCAGGACTGTATTTTTTGAACTCTCATGAGAGGCAAGGGCTTTTATAAGGAAACTTTAAGTGCACATTCAGTTATATAATAGCTAGGTATGTTCTGAGTATTTAAAGTATCTGAGGATTTAAAGGGACTTCTGCCAATGAACTAGTCTGTTTTTCAGTTGTAGAAACTGAGGTCCAAAGAAACTAGGTTCCTTGCTCAGGGTTGCACAGCCATCAATAGAACTCAGACTCTGTACTGAGTTAAATAGAGTTCACAATCTGGTGAGAACAGAAACATGCATCACAGATACATAAGGATAACTGGAACAACTCAAGCACTGAATACAAGGCAATCAGTGATGGCTTGTAGGATCAGGGAAAAGAATTTCAAGTTGTGGCTCAGATGATAATGTGCTTTGGTAGTAGTTTGGGGGGGTGTAGGTCGATTTTCTCATGCTCAGGCAAAGATTGAAGACTGGGGATAAAGAAGCAGGAAGGAGGATATGAGTACAGGGAGGAGCAGAGCAGTTGATGAGGCAGACACTATGCTTTTTAGGAGTTCCCTGGAAATGTCACACGATAAGAGGGAGCACCAGATCCTTCACTGTGGAAGTGATTAAAGGGAAACTACAACCTAAGGAAAGCGAGGAGGTGGTGGGAAGACACTGATGCCCTGATGTAGAAAATGGCTTGAAGTTGCCTCAAGGCAGGGGTGCAATCCCACCTGCTCATGCAGCCCCAGGAGCTGGCTGTAGCGCACTCGACAGTGCAAGACTCCATTCACGTGAATGTTGTAGGCCTGAGGACACAAAAGCAGGCAAGCATTTTAGGGCAGTAGTCTGGGAGACTCCCCGGAAGTTGTCTGGTGTTGCTCCTTTTGGGTAAAGCGCAGAGCCCTTCTGAGTGTTTGTCAGTCTGTTTTCCCCATGGCCAGGTCCCAAAGCCAAGGGAAACTCAGGCGCTCTGCGGCAATCTCCCTCCCCAAGAAGCCAGTGACGCCCACCAGAGCAACCGCGGCCCAGTCGGGGGAGGCAACGCGGCCGAACAAAGGACCACCAGAAGCTGGGGCGACCTGTGGACGAATCTGAGACGTGTTATAAGCATCCAGGAAGACCATCAGGAGTCGGGTAGCCTGGGACCATGCCCGAAAGGGTGGGCGGCCAGGCCTCGGAGGCCGCTCGGAGAGGGCTCCGGTCCGTTATCCCCGCCCCTGCCCGGCCCGGCTCCGGCCGCTCCTCACCACGTAGGCGGAGCCGCCGCTGTCCCCGCTGCGGGACTCGGTTTCAGGAATGGAAAAGTGCATGTTCCCTGCGGCAGAGCCCTGCAGGGGTCCAGACTGTGAGGGCCGCAGCGGCTTTGCACGCTAGCCTCCGTTGCTTAGCGAGTCCCCGCAGCTTCACTCGCCATTTTGGGGGGGGGGCTGAGATCGGAGGTGGGAAGGGCGGTGGGACGTCCGCTCTGGGGCGCAGCGTGCGGGCATGCTGGGATCTGTAGTCTAAAGGGCAAGAGGAGCCTGCCGGGATCAGGCACCCAAAGTGAAGCTGGCCCTCGTCGCGACCCGTAGCCCGGGCGGGGCCCCAGTGCACGCCGGAAGTTGTAGTCGCTGAGGGCCGCTTGCCGCCGGAGTCGGCCCAGGTGGCGCTGTAGTCTCGGTGACCGTGGCGGGCGGAGCCGAGGACGGAGTGATGGCTGCCGTGGCTGTGGCTGTTCATGAGGGTGAGTCAAGGGCCGGGGCGCACAGCAGGTACGCGAGCCGCAGGGCTTTGGGCACCTGCTACTGGGCCCAGAGCCCTTCTGGGCCTTGTCATTGCGTTCCGGCGCGACGACAGAGCCTAGCCTGCTCTGCCTGGGGCACAGCCGAGAGCCTCGTACCGGCTGGTTCCCGTGTGAAGGGTGGGTGCCCTCTCCTTCCTCCCTCCCCCGCCTTCCCTTTGATCCTGCCGCGTACTGCGTCCCCACGCGGCTCTCTGGCTTGCCTCCCGCCTGTCGACTGAGCCGTAGTTATGCCGACCCAGCAGTTAGCTGCGCCGACTCCGAGTCCCCCCAAGCCGTCCCGGAGCCTTTCTGGCTCACTCTGTGCTCTGTTTTCTGACGCAGACTCGGGATCTGGGATGAAGGCGGAGATTTCTCCTCGGCCGGGGGTAAGCGTGGATGCCCTCCCAAGTCGCCTGTCAAGCGGTGCTCAGAAGGCTGTTTCTGCTACATTGTCGTGCCGACCTATAGTCTCTTTTCACTTTGTTTCTCCGTAATACCATGAGATTTTATAGACTTCTTTCAACCCGAATGGTGTGTGACTATGACCCTGGAGAAGGTTTGATCCCTGTGGAATATAAAGTTGCAAACAGGAGCTGATGAGAAGGAGGATTTAGAGAGTTAACCTTAGGAAAGTCTTGTAAGCCGCAGACAATGCTTATTCACGTTTGGAATTGTCGGGGGATGAACAATATTCTATATCTGTATCTCAGGCAGTGGGGAGGGAGATGACCCAAGAAGAGAAGCTCCAGCTTCGGAAGGAAAAGAAACAGCAGAAGAAGAAACGGAAGGAGGAAAAGGGAGCTGAACCAGAAACCGGCTCTGCAGTATCTGCAGCCCCGTGTCAAGGTGTGGGGACTTTTTTTAAAGACCTGGGATATAGAGCTGATAGAAGGGTATGTGGGCGAATAGAGTGGGATAGGGGAACACACTTGGTTTGAAAAAGTGAGGAGCAAAAGTTGGGTAAAGGGAGGAGGCTTTGATTGGAACATAAATATCATGTATCTGGGACTTGGGCATCTCCTCCTTTTACCTTTAGTAGGCCCAACCAAAGAACTTCCTGGACTGGGCAATCAGTTGGGCACTGCTAGCGACAAACTTCCAGCTGGTCGGAGTAAAGCTGAGCTTCGGGCTGAACGGCGGGCCAAGCAGGAGGCTGAGCGGGCACTCAAACAGGCAAGAAAAGGGGAGCAAAGAGGGCCAACTCCTCAAGCTTATCCTGGCACAGCTGGAGAAACCCCCTCAGGTATTTTCCCTTCATTTCAGAACGAAATGAATGAGATGAGAATCCACCTCTGTGGATTCTCATTCTTGTGTTAATCCCTGCTTCCCCACAGTAAAACACCTTTCCCCTCCCATTCTTTACATTGAGTTCAAAATTCTTCATTGAGTTCAAAATTCTTCTCTTGATCTTATCCTGCTTCCATTTCTTTTTTTCTCTCCCCCTACCCAACTTTGCTTGATGTCCTTTCGGCCCGAAAAACAAATTTCTCACTATTGCTGTGGTGACTTGAAAACATGACTCTTGTCTTTTAGGGGTGAAGCATCTCCCTGAGCACACTCAGGTGGATGATCTCACACTTCTGAAAAGGCTTGTGAGAAAACCAGAGCGACAACAGGTAGGAAGGGTGTGTGGCCAGATAGAGCCTTGGGAATGGAATTAGGGGAGCAAGGTACTCTGTTGGGGCAAAGAGAGATGTCTCACTCTGTACTTCCTTTCCAGCTTCTTCTCGTAACTTTTACACTCTGGGCCTCTGGGCCTATTTCCTTGTTTTCAAGGTTCCTACACGAAAGGATTATGGATTCAAAGTCAGTCTCTTCTCCCATCTACCCCAGTACAGCAGACAAAACTCTTTGACCCAGTATATGAGGTAGGATACTTTGAAATTGATATAACTTTTAAGTCAGAAGGGTTTTAGTAACTCAGTACTGAAAGTGACTGGAAAATTGAGACTTCATAAGTGGGAAGTACTATGAACAAAAGGCAAAAAATGCTTAAGGAAATGGGGGTGTCTGTGCTGGTGAAGGAAGTTCCTTTTTATCAGGGGCAGATGGGCAGTAGGTGCTCAAGCTCCTTTGCAAAGTGTATGACACCGCCATCCCATCAGCATCCCATCCTCTGTGATCCACCCAGCCATGGTGCGACTCGGCCTGCAGTATTCCCAGGGCCTGGTCAGTGGCTCCAATGCCCGGTGTATTGCCCTGCTTCGTGCCTTGCAGCAGGTATGCACCCATCCTGCTCCCTTTTATAACCCAACCCCCCTTGCCCCAATACTGTCCCAGCTTAGCTCATTCATAGTAATCTCGGGGCCCAAGAGGGGATGACTCTTCCCTCAGAATACTTTTCTCAGTGAAGCTTACCCTACTGTCCACTCAGAGGTCTTTATCAGGTCTTTATCAGGTTGATCAACTTGCGTATCATTTAGGTGATTCAGGATTATACAACACCACCCAATGAAGAACTCTCAAGGGACCTAGTAAATAAACTGAAGCCCTATTTCAGGTAAAGACAACCACTATAAGACCACTCTCACCTTGCCCATTCCTGTACCCTTTCTCTTGTCCTTTCACCTGTCTATCTCTATTTTCATTTTCCTATTCTGTCTTCTTTTTAATTTTTTTATATTAAATAATGTTATTTATATATAAATTTAACATCTTTATAATCCCTGGGGTTCGCCCACCACCTTCCCTCCTTGACGGTTCCCATCCTCTCCCACTCCCACCCTCAGTTGTGTACCTCAGTTTGGTTCTTAGCTTGTTTTGACTTTCCTCATGGCTTTTTGTTTATTTTTCCTATGTTCCATATATAGTGAAATCATTTGGTTTCTGTCTTTTTCCTTCTGACTTGTTTCTGCTAATATGATTTCTTCTAAGTACATCCATGTTATCATAAACTTGTCAAATTTGTAATTTTTAATTTTTGATGAGTAATATTCCATGTCTTTTTTAAAGAAATTTTTTTTGAACTTGAGAGCTTTGTAAGTTGTTAAGAGTTGTGCAAATGTGAGGTGTTGTTGTTGTAGCTTCCTGACTCAGTGCCGCCCCCTGTCAGCAAGTATGTGCAATGCCATCAAATTCCTTAACAAGGAGATCACTGGTGTGAGCAGCTCCACTCGGGAAGAGGAGGTGATGCGTCTGAGTGAGAAAGGCATACACCTGCGGGGAGAGCTGAGACACATATTCAGGACTCCCAAGAACACAGCCATTCTGATCTAGTCAAGAGTTAAGGAAGTGGTGGTTGGGCTGTCTGACTTGTGCCACCTTTGGGTCCCTTTACATCCCATTATTGTACACATATTCAAACCTTTGGCATGATAACCAAAGAAAGAAATGTGTTCAGTTATTGTTCTTTAAGCATCTGACTCCATTTAGGCCAAGTCAGAACTCCAAGCAGCCATTGATCGGTATGTGCAAGAGAAGATTGTGCTAGCAGCTGAGGCAATTTCACGCTTTGCTGACAGGAAGATCAGTAATGGAGATGTGATCCTGGTATATGGATGGTATGGTCTGGAAACTGTGACTGAGAAAATGATGGGAGGGGAGGGTGAAGGGGGAGGAGGGGGAATAAATCTGAAGAAAGGACCCGTCTTTGCCCTTTAGGAATGAACTGACCATCAGTTAGTGACATTTATAACTGAATCCTCTCTATTCACTCCAGCTCATCTCTGGTATCACGAATTCTTCAGGAGGCTTGGGCTAAAGGCCGACAGTTTCGGGTGGTAGTGGTGGACAGCCGGCCACGGCTGGAGGGAAGGCACACACTACGTTCTCTTGTCCATGCTGGGGTCCCTGCCTCCTACTTGCTGATTCCTGCAGCTTCCTATGTGCTCCCAGAGGTGAGGCAGAGAAAAGGGACTACAAAATTGGAGATAAAAGGGTAACTGTGGTATAGGCATAATCCCATCTTCCCAAAGTTATAATTAGGAAATGTTAGAATTATATAAATATGTTTATATATGTAATGGGAAAAATTTATGCAACATGTTATAGCACAGCCTAGCTATGATAAGAACTTCCTATTATACCAGCAGCCACTAAGGAACAGAACAAAATTAACTTTACAGTTTAGTTTTTCTGGGGTGGTGTGGTGGGTCAGTAGTTGGATGTTTTTCATGAAGAGCCTCCAGTTATATATGTTACTCATTGTCTTAAGATTACTGTTGGGCAGGAGGGGGGAATTTTACTCTGCATCAATCAAATCTCACAGTTGCCCCACTTTCCACTTTCCAAATAGGTTTCTAAGGTGCTGTTGGGGGCTCATGCACTCCTGGCCAATGGGTCTGTGATGTCACGGGTAGGGACAGCACAGCTGGCCCTGGTGGCACGAGCCCACAATGTGCCAGTCCTGGTCTGCTGTGAAACATACAAGTTCTGTGAGCGTGTGCAGACTGATGCCTTTGTCTCTAATGAGCTAGGTAAGGAGCCCAGGAGGGTAGAAGGCTCTGGGACCTGAGATTGGGGTGGAAGGTTGAACTATGACCTTTGACCTATTTTCTAAGAGTACATCTCTCATTGCAGATGATCCTGATGATCTGCTGTGTGAGCGAGGAGAGCACATAGCCCTGGCTAACTGGCAAAACCACCCGTCCCTACGGTTGTTGAATCTGGTCTATGATGTCACTCCCCCAGAATTGGTGGATCTGGTGATCACAGAGCTAGGGATGATCCCTTGCAGTTCTGTACCTGTTGTCCTGCGAGTCAAGAGTAGTGACCAGTGAGTGGGGGTACACAGGGTCAATAAATAACATATTCCCTACATTCAGCAACTCTGCTGCCTTTTTATCTCTTTTAGTATCACCACTACTTAGGAGTCTAGACTTCCCAATACCTCTTTTACCAGCCCCAGACCTTTGTGAAGACCCTCTCAGGTGTCTAGTTCCGTATCAGTGCTTTGGGTCCAGGGGTCCAAAGAAGGTCAAAAACTATCCAAACTGTCAACCATTTATTGAACATGTATATTCCAAGCACTTAACTAGACATGAGCAAAGGGAAGTCTGTGGTATTGTTAACTAAACCACTGTGTGATCTGAGGCATTATGGATCCACAGACTGTGTCCTTAATTGTTTTATTCTCTGGCATCAATGAATACTTATAATGGAAGAAGACAGACAATGTCAATAGTGTTGCATAAATTTTTTTAATATGAATCAAGTTCCTTCCAAGGATGATGCCAGGAGGTCTTGTGAGGTTGAAGACTGACCTTTTCCTTGAAAGATAAGAAGTTTTCCAGTTGGGAAAAACTACAAAGGCATTGCTTCTTGATCTATTGACTAAGATCAAGTGTTGTATCTGTTTTTATCAGTTTAATATCTGATATGTCCTCCATCCGAGGATAATAAATGAATTTTAAAAACGGAGATAACAGTAGGAGCTTGCTCTTCCCTACCCATACATCAACCTGGTATTGCAGTACCTCCAGCAATGGTGTCCATGCCCCCCCCAACCTCCCACCCAACCCTCGACCAGGTGAACAAAAACAAAAAATAAAAGGAAAAAAGCACACACACACACACACACACACACAAAAGAATGGAAAAGCAAATTAGCAGAGGAAATGCCTTGAACATAAAGACAGAGCAGGTTTGAAATGAGTGGCCAGTTCCAAAGTGTGAGGTAGTTTGGTGGACTTAGATCCAAGAACCAGAGAGTTAGTGATAAAACTGTACAGGTAGGTAGATTATGAAGTCTAATTGTAATTTACCAAAATAATAATAATAACAACAATAGTTAATCCATTTTGTGTGTTATGTGTGTGTGGATTTTATTGAAAAATCTCAGAGTAGTAGAATAACTATATGAAAGAGTACCAGCTATACTAAGTTTTCAGATCTTATAACATTTGCTTTCTACTTGTTTAACTTGTTGATGTTAGAGTAAATCCCAGACATTCTAACATTTTCAAACATCAGCATCTGTCTCTTTAAAGTACAGGAATTTCCCATTAGTGTCATTACTACACTTAGTATTATCCAACCCATGATAAAAACATCCTTGATTGTTTGATTAAAGTTTTTTAATAATTGATTTGTTGAGTTGTGGCATACAATGAGTAGTGTGGGGTTTTTTTTTGGGGGGGGGAAGGCTTTTTGTTTTTTAAAAGATTCAAGCAAACCTGTATTTCTTTTTTATTTTATTTCTTTTTTTTTTTTTGAGACAAGTCTCACTATTTTTGCCCATGGAACTGCAGGCTCATGTTGCCCAGGGTAACACGAACTCAAGCAGTTCGCAGCCTCAGCTTCCCAGGTAGTTGGGATTACAGGTGCATGCCACCATGCCCAGCTATTTTTTGGGGGGATTAGGTCTTGCTGTGTTGCCCTGGGTGGAACTTGAACTGCAATCCCCAGTCCCAGCTGCAACTCTGTAGGCTGTTGCTTACAGGTACACATCACCATGCCCAGCAAAACCTATTAGGTTTTGTATTTTTTTTTTGAGACTAGGTCTTGCTATTTTTGCCTGTGGAACCGCAGGCTCTTGTTGCCCGGGGTACCACAGACTCAAGCAATCTCCAGCCTCAGCTTCCCAGGTAGCTGGGATGACAGGCGCGTACCACCACGCCCAGCTATTTTTTTGGAATTAGGTCTTGCTACGGGCCCCAGGCGGGACTCGAACCGCGATCCCTAGCCCCGGCCACTTCATAGGCTGAAGCTTACAAGCACGAGCCACCATGCCCGGCCTGGTTTTGTATTTCTTAACTGATTAAAATGTCTGAAATTTCTTGACATCAAAAGCAGTTTCCCCAACCCATCCCTTCTTTTACTGTAACATCAACTTGTTCCAGAAACCAGATTAATTGCCATATAAAAAGTTTCCTGTTCTGGGTTTGACCATTTGTTTCCTTGTGTCATTTAACTAATTTCTTTTACCCTTATTTTTCCATTGAATTTTTTTGGGCAAGAATACTTAATAAGTGGTTCTGTGTTTCATATTGCCTCACATCTGGAGGCAAATAACATTTCCTTTCCCATGATTTCAGGACCAAGCAATTGTGTTTCCTGAGAAGTTTTCACTTGGTAGTTTCATCCACTGGTATTTGTTGACTGAATTATTTCATGAGGATATGCAAAATGTTGATTCTTCTCTCCCCACTCTATCATTCTTTCCACATTCATTAGCTGATAAACTATAAAAAATTCACTCTCAGCTATAATTCTGAATGGAATGGAAAAGCAGGATACTTTTTTTATTTTGCTAACTGATTGCTGTTTACTTCAGTATCATACCATGAGTAGGGTTTTTGGAGGTAGCTTTTTCTTTTTTAAAGGACTATTAGGGGGCTGGGCATGGTGGCGCATGCCTTTAGTTGCAGTCTACAAAGCGAGGTGAGACTGGGAATTGCTTGAGTCCACGGGTTCGAGACCTGCCTGGGGTAACATAGTGAGACCTAGTCTCAAAAAATAGCTGGGCGTGGTGGTGAATGCCTGTAATCCCAGTTACCTGGGAAGCTGAGGCTGGAGATCACTTGAGTCCACGGGCAACGTGAGCCTGCAGTTCTCTGGTTCCCTGGGCAAAATAGCGAGACTTAGTCTCAAAAAAAAAAAACCAAAAAAACAAAACTTATTTAGGAATTCGTTTTTTGTGTGTGTGTTAAGCATGTCACTCCATTAAAAGTAAGCAGAGTCAGCCTGGCCAACTCTGCTTTAGAAAGGTAACTAAGTGATAGACATTAGAAGCAGAGAATCGGAACAATTAAAAGGCTGCTTATCAATCAAAATTACAAATGCACTTTGATCCAGGAATTATGCTTCTTGGAATTTATGCTATCAATAGTTACACTTTCGAAGTAATTTAGAAACAAGGTTATAGCAGTGTTGTTTATAATTGCAAAACACTAGAAACTACCTAAATATTAGTAGGGAACTAATACTACTCCCTATAAATACTAAGCAGTTATAGCAAAGAATGAAAAGGCTTTTATGTATAGAAATGGAGTAATCTCCAAGGTAAATCTCTAAAGGTGCAAGATAGGGTGTCTTTTGAATTAATGGGGAAAGATATACATCTGTAAGTGTACAGGTACATAAAATATCTTGGACCTATCATAAACTTGACTATATGTGGTCTGAGAGGCTGAAAAAGGGGGGTCTTCACTTTCTACTTTTTGTATCCTTTGTATTTTGGGCTATGTGAATGTTTTTTTCAATAACTAATACAATTATATTAAAAGTCAAAGGTAGCCTAATCTGAAGCAATAAGAATATAGAGGTGGATTTGTTCAAACAAAAGTTAACGTTATAGACTAGATCTGTCCATCAGACAAGCATTTAAAATATGATCTATTAGGGGAACTGCAGCATACACTACACCCAGCTTCTGATCTCGCAGAGCAGTTGCTCCTAAAGTACAGCACAGCCATAGTTTGTCTTTTGGTCGCTAAAAGGGGATGAGATGGGAGATCCTTTACTCCCACTTTAAAGTGCTCTTATGTTTTCAAAAACGTCTTGTGTAACCAAGAGAATTTAATCGGTAAGTTATTGGGGAAGAGAAAATTTGATTTACCCCATCTTCCCTGTCCACAAACATCTTGAGCGCTCTTACTAGTCATGTGAAGACTATGAAATTTATGTGGCTTTGAATGTCTCAGGAATGTAATAGATGTTACATTTTTTCTTTACTCTCATTTAACCTTGCAGGGAGAGAGCAGGGTTAAAAAAAAACAAAGCCAGTTTCCGAGCCCGAAGTCCACTCCAAAGCGGTGTCCCCACTCCAGACTTTTCTATTACTGCTCCCTTCTAAGTCCCATTTCCAAGACCCTTTTCGTTGTTCCTGTCTTGGGTCCATCCTGGAGTTCTCTAGTGGCTGGATCTGTTGGGACTACCCCTTCGTGGAGGCCAGAGTCGTACCTGGGCGGCAGGAGGCACACTCCTTTGTCTTCAGAGTTCTATTTTCGGCTCGGCCGGCGCTCGATTTTGGGTAAAGTGTCTCATATCCAGCCTAGGCCTGCCTACCACCCGCCGCGACGAAGCGTCAGGATTCGGTGCTCGCATACTCGAGGCTCCAGTACCGGCCTCCCAGCAGGGGCGCGACGACTGTCATCGCGCAGGCGTCAATCTTCCCTCTTGGCACTGCAATTCCCAGCGGGCTACGCAGCGTCCCCTGCATCGTTAGGGCCCGGGGGCCCTCGCCGCACTGCATTATGGATTATATAGTATAATTACAAACTCCGGGTCGAGCTCACGTGTTTACTTTGTGCACTGGGATGCGGGAGTGGCAGGAAATGTGAAACGGAACTGCCAGATTTCGTCATAAACCCGCGACCAGACAGGCGGCGCCATCTTCGAACTTGGACTTCCGGAAGGACTTTGGTGAGGGTGAGTGTCCCTCAGCGGGGTGTACTGGGGGGCCCCCACGACTTCTCCTCCCCCTTCTTTTTTGGTAGCACCAAGATAGTGCGAACCAACTACCGGCTCCGCTATTCCCTCTCTGCACAGCATTGCGACCTCCAGCCCCTGGGCTGCTGCAAAAGGCATCATGCTCCCCACCTCCACGGTGACAACCTTGCATCCCTCATCTCTGCTATCTACAGGTCTTGCCTTCTTCCCTCACGCGGTGTCCGTAACCCGGCATCCTATGTTAGGATGCTATGAAGGACGCTGACACTGCGTCCTTCGGACTCTGTGAGCCAGTAAATAGTCCTCAGTCTTCGAAAACTGGGGGCTCGCTTCTGGCACAACCTAATAGTGAAAGCTGCGCCCGTGCCCAAGACTGAAGAAGAGCAGGCGGTCCCTCCTAGAGTGGTTACGGGTCAATCATCTTCTGTTGCCTCCTCCATCTTCCTGAATTTTACTTTTCTGGGTCCTGGGGTTGTGCCCCGCGCGCTGCAACCCCATTGGCTCAGCCAGGGGCCAGTTATGTTTCTCTGTCTAGTCCTTTTATCCCATAGCAAGTTGGCTGTCTGCTGGGGAAGACAGAGGTGGCGACTTCAACCCCATCCCTGGTAACAAACTTTGTTACAGGGCTGTAAGGTATGACCAAGTCTGTTTGCCCCAACCTCATATTGTTACAAAAACTTAAATCATTTTTTGTGCTGTCCTTTTTGCTGTTCCTTAACTATACTGTCATTTTTTAATTGATTTCTTTCAGTTGATTTTAGTGTCTAATTGCTTTAGTCTTGATGTAAGCAATATAGATGAAACTGGGTTTCATGGACTAGATATAAAAACAATCCTATTAAAGTGTTTGTTTTGTACCGCTAAAATCATCAACCACCATTTGAACCATAGGAACACTACGGGAAACAGTGTGTTACACCAAATGGTGTATTTGAAGTAATTCCAAACTTGATGAACAGTATTACCTCATTATTTTTCTTGGCTGGAGAGGTCAGGCTGGCAGCCCGGAGTAGCCTGGGAACCAGAGAAGTTAGGGTGCAAACACAAAATTTTATAAATGCTAGTAAAAAATTATTGAACATCCCTTCCTTTACATGTATTCAAATTCTGTATTGTGAAATTACAGATGAAAATTAACCACCACACAATATTGCTGCCTTCCATGAGAAGTGAATCCTTAAAGGGATTTTTGTATCTTGAGAAGTTAATCTCGATCAATAAGGTTTCAGTTATTACACTCACCATGTTTCTGGATGTAATTGTGAATCAGATAGGCAAGTTAGCTGTTATGTGAACCTTTCAGGGAAAATAGTATGAAAGAAGTAACTAGGCCTATCTCATTAAGAAAAATTCAGAGGAACTCAAGAGCTACCTGTAACATCCAAAACTAGAGAAAAAAATACCAGAAGTAAAAGAGGATATATTTTTAACAGAGGAGTAGGAGATACCTTTTTTAAGCTATAAAACAAACCATCGAAAGATTGAGATTTAACACAGAATTAGTTCAGTTTAGCAGGAAACATAACAGTTTCAAAACAAATACAGAGAAAAAATATTTGTAGCATAAATAACATAACTCTATAGAACAATAAGGAAAAGCTCTTTTGCCTTTTAGAAAGATCAACAAATTATACATATAGGCAGTTTATAAAAGACATACACATCCAATATAGAAAAAAAGTTACTAACCCTCAATTATGATGACAGTGTACATAAATACAACAGGAAAGAATTCTTTCACAGATCAGATTGGCAAGAGTTAGATTGGCAAGGGCATGGTAAAAGAGGCACAGTTTGTAGGAGTACAAATTGGTTTTTATTTTGGTGAGTTGTTTGCTAAAATCTATTAAGTTTTGAAATGAGTATGCTCTTCAGCCCACTACAGTAGTTTCACACAAGGTGATTATTCTGGAAAAGTAATTTTTCCATAATGAAGAGTTATGTGCTAGAATGTAGATTGCAGAATTGTTTATAGTACTACCTTAATCTGATTGTTCATGAAATGGGGAATGTCTAAATGAATTGTAAGTCTATAGAATACCATCCAGTAGCAAGAATAAGATAGGTAGATTGGTACTGATATACAAAATCTTTGAGTGATCTTCTTGTAACTAGCACCCTATCTGGCTGATACTCCCCATATCCATATAGAGGAATGGCACACTGAATGTTTCAGCCCTTCAGGCTTTCCTCTGATTGTTGAATGCTTGAACAGAAACAATGGTATTGGTTCCTGACATTTTTTGGTCATTAAACAGTTGAAATGTAGTAGTTAAATGGTGTTTTATTGTTATCCTTTATAGTGTACACATATTTATAAATAGTTTGTGTCAAAATTTTTATAAAGGTTCTAAAAAAGAAAGGAAGCAAACAGTTGAATGGAAAGTCAAAAGAGATGTTTGCAAACAAGCAAAACTCTCCAAAATAGATCTCTTGTAAAAGATTGAGAAAAGGCTGCTATAATGGGAACCAGACAAATTGGGGTGGAGTATAAAAATTTTTAAACACTAAAAAAATTTTATAAAAGCCTGGAAGGGTGCTCTCAAGAAAAGAGAATGTTCCAAGAAAGAAGTGAAAAGTACTATCTGAGAGGTCAAGTTAAACAAGACTGAGATGTGTCCATTGGGCTGACACGACAGTTATTGATGTCTTTAGAGTGGGGGCAATTTCCTAGTTAGGAGAAAACAGGGTAATTAAACCATCAGGAGGAATGACTGTTTCAGAAGTTTGTGAGCGGGAGGAGAACTATGGGTCGAAGGAAGGATAGTGGTATATGCATTAAGATGAGAGCTATAAACATCTAAGTACCTTTTGGATGAAACTCATGGAGGAAAAAGGGATAAACAACTCCAGTTTCTGGAGGTGGGACAGTGGAGCTACAACATAATGGATGTTTTGGCCTTAGTTTACAAGGGGTTCGGATGCAAGAGAGTTAGGTTACTTGTCAAGAAATAGAAGTATTCCCATTGTGTAGGTTTGGTTTGTTTGATATCAGAGGCAGAATCCTGTGGTGAGAACCTGGGCATTAGCTATTAGAACTGAAAGGTCATGGGAATGAGTAGCCCCTGAAGAAAATGGGTGGAGATGAAAGGGTACTTTTCATCTTTTTATTCATTTGTTTACCTGTGTCTTATTTCTGTAGTCTCTATATGCATAGGTCCTGTTTGGATCCTTTTTGTCTGTTTTTTTTTTTTTTTTTTTTTTTTTTTAAGACTAGGTCTCACTATTTTTGCCTGTGGAACCATATTGCCCGTGGTACCACGGACTCATGCAATCCCCAACCTCAGTTTACAGGCATGCGCCACCATGCCTGGCCTCCACCACCATGCCTGGCCTCCGCCATCCTGCCTGGCCTCCGCCATCCTGCCTGGCCTCCGCCACCATGCCTGGCTCCTTTTTGTCTGTTTTGCTACATTTTGAAGGGAGTATGCCTTGCTGTGAGTAAGCCTTGCTGTGAGGCCAAAGAACAGTGTAGGTGGATTCTTAGAGAGCTCTATTTTAGTTGCTGTTGTTACATTATATCTTTAGCACATGACTATTTTATATCCTTAGTACTTGGGTTAGAGGACTGGTTGTTGCTGCAGTTTATAATCTTTTTTTTTTTTGTTTGTTTGAGACTAGGTCTCACTATTTTTACCTGTGGAACCACAGGCTCACGTTGCCCCAGGTACCACAGACTCAAGCAGTCCCCAGCCTCAGCTTCCCAAGTAGCTGGGATTACATGCGTACCACCATGCCCAGCTATATATTTTTTGGAACTAGGTGTCGCTACATGCCCCCGGCAGGACTCAAACCTTGATCCCTGTCCCCGGCCACAACTTCTTAGGATGCTGCTTACAGCCATGTGCCTCCGTGCCTGGCCTGTAGTTTATAATCTTGCTCAGACTGTAGCTTCTCCAAGAGAAGCAGTTACGATTTTATAGTTTACTTATTTTCTTATTAGCATACTTTTCCACTGAGGCTGATTACTTGTTTATCCTGAAGGTATATGCATACCTATGGGGGCTGAGGGCAGAGTTCCCTCCTGAGATTTGAACTGTTTCTCCCCCCTTTTTCTTAAGTAAACAGGTACAAAGCTTGAAGCTTGAAGAATTCTGTGCTCAGGTTTTGGGTTTGGTGGTCAATGTTTTATTGATGTCTGTCAGTTTATTGTAATCCATGGTTTTACAGTAGATTTTCTGTGCTAGAGGAAAATGGAGATTCATATTCATTCTTTAGTGTGGAAACATTGCAGGGTGATAAGGAGACCTTAATTCTTTCATAATCTTCCACCTCCCTCATCCAGGTGAAAGGTTGATGGCAGGATCCTCTTTTATTCTTAAATAAATCTGTTCCTTGACTCATAGTCACAAAGATAGATAAGTTCTAGGTTTCCTCCTTCAGTTTGGTGTACCTTTTAGAGTATTTGGCTGCTATTCTTTATAGTCTATTTTAGGGTGCCGTGGCTTCCTAAAGCTGTGATCTGTTCACTCTCTATAATTTCACTGAGTTTCAGGGGAAGAAGTGTCAAGAAATTTTAAGAGCTTTAAATTAAATAATATAAAGAAAACATTTAGTATAGTACTTGGCACTTAATAAATGGTAACTTTATTAGTCTCATTGTCACATTACCAGTTCCTAGAATAGTATCTGACATTTAGATGATGCTTAATAATTGTTGAATGAATGAGTGATCAAATGGGCTTGGGTTTCTGGCTTGGTAGGAATAGTGAGAGGAGAAAAGAGGAAACTAGAAAAGTCTGAGCCAATGCAAATAGCTTTCTATTTATTTGTGTGTCCCTGCAGGGGCAGCCACTTAGGGAGTGCTGATGGATACCTACGGGGTCGGCTGTGTTGCCCTGGGGGAGGCCGGCCCCGTGGGGAGCATGACTGTGGTAGACTCTCCTGGACAAGAGGTGCTCAACCAACTTGATGTCAAGGTCTCGTCAGAAACAACCAGTGCAGAAGCTTCCATGGAGATGTCATTACCTACCCCTTTGCCTGAATTTGAAGATTCTTTTGATGAGAAGAGGCTCCTTCCAGAACAGGAAAGCCTCTCCAGACTGGAGCAGCCAGGTAGTTACCTGGTTCTTTCATCTTCTTCCCTTCCCATGCTTAGATGAAAGAGAATAGGTTGAACATAGCGTCTAACAGACCTGGTGTAATCTGTTCCAAGGAGGTTTGAGCGTTGGTCCTATCTCACAGACCCATATTCTTCTCTACAGATCTTTCTTCAGAGATGTCAAAGGTCTCAAAGCCTAGGGCCTCAAAGCCTGGCCGGAAGAGAGGTGGTAGGACACGGAAAGGCCCCAAAAGGCCCCAACAACCTAACCCTCCGTCAGCCCCTCTGGTTCCTGGTCTTTTAGATCAATCCAACCCTCTACCCACCCCCATGCCTAAGAAACGAGGTCGAAAGTCCAAGGCAGACCTGCTACTACTGAAGTTGTCAAAAGACCTAGATCAGCCAGAGTCTCCACTTCCAAAGAGGCCCCCTGAGGACTTTGAGACCCCTCCTGGGGAACGACCCCGCCGAAGGGCTGCCCAAGTGTAAGGATTGTGGGGCACAGCTTGGTGGAGGGGGGGGTGAAGGGCCTGGGGTGGGGCACATGTTGGAGAGATGAGAAGACTGATGAGTGTCAGGTAATGGGGGCTGGTATCTGGGTTCTGCTGCGTGAGCAACCTTCTGCCTCATACCATGCTAGCTTTGATATATTGCTGACTTTGTCTTGGAGGTTTCTTTCGACTCCTTGCATACTCTTGCATCTTCCATGATTTTCTCCAGGTCTTCATTTTACTAACATGTAAGAGTATATATGTGTCCTTCTTTCCCTTCCCTTTGCCCTCAATGTTGTTTGGCTGAAAAGTGCTTTAGACTTGGAAGTCAGAAGACCTGGATTCAGATTTTACTTGTTATCTGAATCTTCTTGGTCAATTCACTTTACTTTTCTGGATTTCTGTTTCTTCATCTATCAGAGGGAAGAGGGAAATGAATACCTGCTTCATGGGGTCAGTGGGGAGATCCTGTGAGATAAAAATCAACCAAATGTCTAGAAAAGTGGGCTCTCAGTTAAGTGTTTGTGAGTATGACTCTGAATCTTCCTCATTCCACAGGGCACTTCTGTATCTTCAGGAACTGGCTGAAGAACTCTCAACAGCCATGCCTGCTCCAGTGTCCTGTCCTGAGAACCCTAAGGAGAGCAGCCCTACCAAGCCAAAGAAAGGCCGGCAGCAGCCAGCCTGTCAAGGTGGAGACGAGGATGATACTGCACGGGATGAAGACTTTGTTCTTCAGGTTGAAACTGAAGATGGAGAAGAAAGCGAGGCCCCAAGTGAGAGCTCATCTGACCCTGAGCCTGCAGTGCCTCGAAGCACCCCACGAGGCTCCACATCAGGGGTAATCTAAATGAACAAGAAAAGAAATGGAGAAATAGGATTATTAGGGGGTGCGCAGGGCACCCAGAGAAAAAGCTTCATTTTAGTTACTGTGTTGGTCAAAGTAGAAGAAAGGGGTGACTTCAGAAATACTTGAGCTGGGCATGGTGGTGCGTGCCTGTAAGCGTCAGCCTAGGAAGCTGCAGCAGGAACCAGAGATCACAATTCGACTCCCACAATTCGACACCGGGGATGATCCGGCAATGTAGCGAGACCTAGTTCCAAAAAATTAGCTGGGCGTAGTGGCACGTGCCTGTAATCCCAGCTACCTGGGAAGCTGAGGCTGGGGGTTGCTTGAATCTGTGGTACCCCAGGCAACATGAGTCTGCTGTTCCATGGGCAAAAATAGCAAGACCTAGTTTTAAAAAAAAAAAAAATAGTTGGGATTGTGGGGGACTGAAGGTATAAGTACGAGATTATTCCATTATGAATTGAGTATGCTTTGCTAGGAAACACAGGCATGAATGAACCAGTTCTTCCCTCACTGAGTTCCCAGAGGGTTACGTGCCACAGGATACATGGAGAACAAACAATTAACTGCTTCGACTTTACAGAGAAATGAGAATGGGACTAGGTTCTGACAGGTGAATGAATGCTTGCCTAGAGGGTGGTTTTCCAGAATTTCATTACCCTAGGACCTGGGGTAAAGTAGTGGAGAGATTAAAGTAGAGAAAGTGAAAGGACTAAATGGTGGATGCCAACAAAGGGTGTTTATCTCTCTGCTTGCTTAGTTGTGGTAAAATATACATATAACGAAACTTACCATTTCAAGTGTACAGTTTTGTGGCTTCAATGTATCCACAATCTTCTACAACCATCAGCACTATCCATTTCCCAAACTTCATCATTCCAGTTAGAAACTACAAAAATAAAGTTTTAAGTAGAAAAAATCTCATCAAGCTGGGCATGGTGGTGCTCTCCTATAATCCCAGTTACCCGGGAGGCTGAGACTGCCGATCACTTTAGTCCTCAGGTTCAAGACAACCCTAGGCAACATAGTGAGACCTAGTCTCTTAAAAAGAGGAAGGAAGGAGGGAGGGAGGGAGGGAGGGAGGGGAGGGGAGGGGAGGGGAGGGGAGGGAAAGCCTGATCAGTTAGGAAAACAGGTTGATTTGCAGCTGACAATCAGAAAGCAGCATCAGTATTCCTGGTGGGAGCTTCTGAATCAAATGCTGTAGAAACATTGACATAGTCAGAAAGTAGATAATACATTTTGCAGTTTTGATGAAAGGTGAAGTTGCTGCAATGGTTGGGAAAAAAAAGGTGTTTGGAGATGCCTTCTGAAAGGCAGAGGTTAAAGGGGAAGTAGTGCCAAGAAATGCAAGAGCTGGGAAAGATGTCTCTTGGGGACTTTCCAGCTATCAAATTCTCTCTCTTACACATCCTTCAATTTGTTCCCTAGAAGCAGAAGCCACACTGCCGGGGAATGGCTCCCAATGGCTTACCAAATCACATCATGGCTCCAGTTTGGAAGTGCCTTCATCTCACCAAGCACCTGTGAGACTTGGGGAAGGAAGACTGGGGTGAAGGGATGGGGGGAGAGGCAAGTATGGGAAAGAGAGAAGCCCTCCTAGGGCAGAATGCTGTGGCAACATTCATAGAAGCTCCAGAGGCGACAGCTCTGGAACTATGCTGTTTCTTGTGATAGCTCCCCTCCGCATGTGACCACTTACATTTGAATTGTTAAACATGTGTGAAAGTTCACACTAGCCATAAAAGATGCGCTAGTCACATTTCAGGTGTCCAGCAGCTACCAACAGCTTATGATCCGTGTGTTGGACAATACTCCAGAATCTCTTCTTCATTAATGCTGCTTCTATTCCTTAGCCGAGAACAGAAGCATTCATACTGGGAGTTCGCGGAATGGATTCCTTTAGCCTGGAAGTGGCAGTTGTTATCTGAACTGTAAGTTGAAAAGATATCTCTGAAGCTGGGAGAAGGGGAGGAAGTGTCACCCTTTGGGACAGAAAGGGCATAGGAGAGGAACCTAGATTGATAATGGGAGTCCTGCGGTGGGTGAAACTCTTCCAAGTTCAGTCTGTTTTCTTTGCCCTTCCCCAGAGAGGCAGCACCCTACCTGCCCCAGGAGGAAAAATCACCGCTCTTTTCTGTGCAACGTGAAGGACTTCCTGAAGATGGCACACTCTACAGAATAAACAGGTAAGACTGTACCACAGCCTTTCTTTCTGACTCTAGGTGACAGAAACAAGAAGAATGAATGTTAAA
Organism: Uropsilus gracilis; assembly: GCA_004024945.1. NCBI lineage: Eukaryota > Metazoa > Chordata > Mammalia > Eulipotyphla > Talpidae > Uropsilus > Uropsilus gracilis. The sequence goes on from PVHY01013668.1 coordinate 28,282, forward strand.
AGAGACAGATTGGCACTGTCTTTCCCCTGGTGCTGGTTTGGTTGGCCCTTGCAAGGGTAGGAGTCCCAGCAAGATCTGGAAACTCCTCTAATTTGCCATTCTCATGCTGGCTGGACTGAGGGAAGTGAGGGAGGTTGAGTGTCAAGCCATTGTCCCAGGTCACCTCTACTCAGGTCGACCTAGACAGACAGACTGGTCTAAGAGAGAACACTGCAGTGAACTAGAAGACTGCTTCTATCTTTGAAGGTGAGCTAGAGCTAGAGAGACCTATGATAGCTAAGGACTCTTCACCTGTTAACACTTGTTGCCATCTTTACTTTGGCCAGTTCATATTCATTGTAGGTAGAGCTCCCATTCTGGTCTCATGACCTATTTTTTTTTTTTTAAGACTTTATATTTTTATACATAACAAGATTAAGGACAGAGTACAGAGAGCTCCTATACCCCTCCTGCCTCACACATGCAGTGTCTCCCCCACCATAGTGGTGCATTTGCTGCCACTCATGAACCCACAGTATCACCTAAATCCATAGTTTACATTAGGCCTTATTCTTGGTGTTGTATGTTCTGCGGATTTGGAAAAATACATAAAGACATGAATGCATCATTATGAAATCATATAGAATATTTCACTCAAAAAATCCATTGTGTTCCACCTGTACATCTCTTTTCCCATACCAACTGATCTTAGTCTCTAGAATTTTCCTTTCCCAGAAAGTCATAGAGTTGGATGCCTTTTTTAGATTGATTTCTTTCTCTTAGCAATATGTATACAAGGTTTTCCATGTCTTCTAATGACTTAGATAATTCATCTCTTTTTACCACTGAGTAACAGTCCCTTTTCTGGATGTACCATAGTTTATTTACCTATCAGGATCCTCATTACCTATTACTAACTTCTTTCTTCATGCCATCTTTGATTTCTCCCTAGATTTAGCTCAATCACAGCACACCCAGAGCGCTGGGATGTATCTTTCTTCACGGGGGGACCACTCTGGGCTCTAGACTGGTGCCCAGTACCTGAGGGGGCAGGAGCCTCGCAGTATGTGGCCCTTTTCTCCAGCCCTGACATGAATGAGACACATCCACTGAGCCAGCTTCATTCTGGCCCAGGGCTACTTCAGCTCTGGGGCCTTGGGACACTACAGCAAGAAAACTGGTGAGATGGGGCTGGACTAGGCTTGTGTGATGGGAAACACAGATTGACTTGAGATGGGTTGGATTGGGTTGAGTTGAGGGGAGGCTCTTGTAGATCCCTTCTTTCTACCCATTCTGCTCACATGTTTTCTCTCCTTAGTCCTGGCAACAGGGCCCATTTTGTCTATGGGATTGCTTGTGACCATGGCTGCATTTGGGACCTCAAGTTCTGTCCCAGTGGGGCATGGGAACTTCCAAGCACCCCTCGGAAGGTACTTTCCATTTGATTGTGGGGTAGCCAGGGGACTGTGAGCCTGTACCAGTTGACCCTGGGTATTACCAGGGCTGGAGGAAGGAGGTGTGAAGCGTGTTGGATAGAGTTTTGCTGGTAACTCCATATTATATTTTTAGGGACCAGAACCTTGAAAGTTTTCTTAGAGGTGCCTGATGGCCATAAGCCTCAGCACAGATCTGGTCTCCCCCTCTAGGCTCCACTCCTGCCCCGTTTGGGCCTCTTAGCGCTTGCCTGCTCAGATGGGAAGGTGCTACTGTTCAGTCTGCCCCATCCTGAGGCCTTGCTGGCTCAGCAACACCCAGGTGAGTAGTGCAGCAGGGGAGCAGGGCAGGTCCTGTCTGGCTCCCTGAAACTCCCCTAGGCCAGTTCTCTCTAGTACACAGCCTGACTCAGCACCCTCCCATTCTGGGTTCACAGGTTTTGCTCTTGACTGCTCTTTTTAACCTGCAAGCCATGTGCTAATTTTTATTCTCATAACTGCGTTCTTTCAGCACTTTGCCTCCCTTATTCTCTGTCTTCCTTCTATGCTCTCAGGCCTTCTCCTCTTGCCGCCGCAGTTAACTGACTGTATAAAGAGCTGCTAAAGACTGGGGCTGATGATAGGCCGGGCATGGTGGCGCTTGCCTTTAATCGCAGCCTGTGGAGCGAGGCTGGGACTAGGAATCGCTTGAGTCTGTGGGTTCGAGACCCGCCTGGGGCAACATAGGAAGACCTAGTCTCAAAAAAATAGCTGGGCTTGGTGGCATGTGCCTGTAATCCCAGCTACCTGGGAGGCTGAAGCTGGGGATTGCTTGAGTCCGTGGTGCCCCGGGCAATGTGAGCCTGCGGTTCCCAGGCAGTATATATAGTGAGACCTAGTCTTAAAAAAAAAAAGACTGGGGCTGATGGAGGGTGTCATCTCCCCTGCCATACTCTTCTTTCCCCAAATCTGGTGGTCCTCAGCCTCTCTAACCCTCATCACCACACAGACATACTGTATCTGTTATGGAGAGAGAGAGAGGAATATAGTGCTGAAGATGAACATAAGAGGAAGAGGTCGAAAGGCAGATCCTATTGTTGAATTTATTTGTTTTTCAACAGTACTCATTATTTAAAGAGGAGGGCACCCACGTTTGAGCCCTGAGAAATCCCACATTTGGTGGTCTGGTGGAGGAATGGGTTGAAGAGGGAATGGAAGGTGAGGAAGTGAAGACAGATGTATAGCTATTTCTCTCATGAAGTTTGAGTATGAAGGGGAATAAATGAGGGTGGTGCTGGAGGTGACTAGGGCTGAAGGAAGGGTGTCATTTGTTTTATTTGCTAGGAGACAGTAGTGCATATTTACATGTGCCTATGAGAATGGCCCAGTAGGGAGAAAGTGGATAATTCAGGAGAAAGGAAGGATAACCAGATGATTAGTTGTGGAAAAGGTGAGAGGGGATGAAAAGAGAGCAGAGGGGAGGGATTAGCTAAGTTGGTGGGGGAGGGATGCCATCTCTTGCAACAGAAGGAAACAAGATGGGGCAGACTGAGAGAAGTTTCAAAATGTGATGTGGAAAGATAAGCACATGAGGGAAGGTCAGTATTGAAAGGGTGGACTGTGGGTCTAAGAGCCAGGTCTGATTAGGACCTCAGTCCTGTGGATCCAGAGCATCAGTTCGTACTCTTCTTCCTTCACAGATGCAATGAAGCCTGCCATCTATAAGGTGAGTGAGGAACCTGCTATCTAAGCTAAGGCTCCATCTTCTAGAGCCTCCCCTGAGTCCAAGTGAGTCTCTTACCTCTGAGAAATTTCCCCATCCTGTTGGATTAAACACTTTTGAACCTTCATTCCAAGCAGTAGGGATACTAGTATCCCCTAGAACCATCCCCTTCTCTTCTGTTCCTGCAGGTACAGTGTGTGGCAACCCTTCAAGTGGGATCTATGCAGGCTGCAGACCCCCCTGAGTGTGGTCAGTGCCTTAGCCTGGCCTGGATGCCCACCCGGCCCCACCACCACCTGGCTGCTGGATATTATAATGGTAAAAAACAAAGCAAAACCTAAGGAGCAATTTCTCTTTAAACTTTTCGTGTATGCTTGCTTTTTAGTTGTTGTTTCCTTTGGATTCAGTGTTGGCCGTTATATAATTACAATTATTCAAGCGCAAAAATACAAAGAACAAAAGTCACTAAAATTTTTCTATACAAAACATAAGAGTGGAGATGATTATTATTTTGTTGCATCTCTACTTATATAAAGATGAAAAGATTAATATTAGATGATAGACTCCTATAAAAATAGGATCATGCCATGTTATTTTAAGCAAAAAAGGAATTGAATCGCACTTTTATAGAAAAGACTTGAAATGAAACTGAAAGGCATTAAGCATACTTTTAAGATTAGAAAGGGAAATAAAATATGAACAGCATTAAGTCGTTGTAGTTATGGAGTTGTTTACAAGTGACAGACCTTCATTTTTAGACATCATCGGTGGACTTTGCTAGGAAGATAAGGACATTAGCACTCTCTCATGTGTTCCTCTCATCCAAAGTTATTTAGTCTCAATTCTGTGTTGAAATGATTCTCTACCAATCCTTTTCATCTCAGAACCTCCCTCTTTGTTGCTGATTATAATCCAGTTGTTATTTCCTGCCAGTAGTTTTTTCAAGGAAGAGTCCTAGGTGCGATATCCCTGAGTTTATTTATATGCTAATTTATTTATATATAAATTTCATATCACTATAATCCCAGGGATTTCTCCTCCCCCTCCCCCTCTCCCCCCATTCTCCCCTCTTTCCCCCCTGCCCGAAGTTGTGTGCTTCAGTTTGGTGCTTAGCTTGTTTTGACTTTTCCTCATTGGCCTTTGTTTATTTTTTTCCCTAAATCCCATATATTAGTGAAACCATTTGGTTTCTGTCTTTTTCTTTTTGACTTGTTTCTGCTAATATGATTTCTTCTAAGTACATCCATGTTATCATAAAATCATCAAATTTGTCATTTTTAATTGATGAGTAATATTCCATTGTGTATATATACTTTTTTTTCACCCAGTCATTTGTTTTGGGGCATTTAAGTTGCTACCAAGTCCTTGCAATTATAAATAGTGCTGCATTAAGCATCTGAGCACAGGTGTCCCTTTGTACCCACATTGAGGTCTCTTTTGGGTAGATTCCTAGAAGAGTGATTGATGGGTCAAATGGTAGTTCCATTTTCATTAACCTGAGTTTATTTATAAAAGAGATTTTAGCCACAAATATTTTTCCAACTGTTGCTTATTAAATTCTTGGTTTGTCTTTTTTTCCACCCCAGTTAGACTTTTCATTGCTTCTCTGTCAGCCTGCTCAGGGGTCAGCTTGTTTGGGGTTAGCTAGGTTAGCTTCTGCTTATCCATTTGTTTTCTGTTCCTCTACATTTTTGTTACTTTTAGCTCTTTGCCTATTGCCTTTGTCTTAGAGCAGAGCTGGCGAACATTTATGTAAATGTCCAATGTTTTATGCTTTGTGGGCATTTGGCCATGCTGGGAATACTCACTCTGCCATTTAGCAGGAGAGCAGACATTGGGTACATGAATTGTTGTGGCTGTGTTCTTGTCGAATTTGATCAAAAGAGGCAGGTTGTGTTTAGCCCATGGGCTGTAGTTTGTCCTACAGAGTTTATGCTTTTAAAAATTCCTTTTTACTTACTAGAGAGTAGATACTAGTAGGCACATTCAACCTGTCTTTCAACTGCAGTTTCCAGACTAGGCTATTACTATTTTATTTAATGAAAATTGGAGCTAAAATTATCAGATTGAGTCTTTAAGCCTCAGAGGGAATATTAATGAGCTAATCATAATCCTTTTCACGCAGAATCAGATCTGAGGGTAGAAGACACAGGGTCTTAGAGCCCCAAGAAAGTAACTAGAGCAAGGAAGAGAAAACTTGTTAGCAGGTAGATGGAGAGTCATCTTGGGGCCCCTAAAACCACATGCTCAAATGGGTTCTGCCATCCATCATATAAAGACAAAATATACTCTTAGTGTATAAGACCTTCAGTAGAAAAGAACTTTAGTACAATTAGTGTGCAATGAAGAGAAGAGAAAGGAAATAGTTAAAATGGTTTCTCCATGAAAATACCATGTTACCCATCCCCTCATGGGTAAATGCCAGCTAAATAGGATTGACCAAAAGTAGGGCCACTGAGAGCTTCTCACAAGTCTAAAACACCTTCTGTCGGGGAACCATATGAAAGAGTCAGAGGGCCTAGGCAAGTCTGGAAGGAAAAGAGCAAAATCAAAAATACAAGTCAAAAGCCGGGCATGGTGGCACATGCCTGTAGGTGGCAGCCTAGGAAGCCACGGCCGGGGCCAGGGATCATGGTTCAAATCCCACCAGGGGCATATAACGAGATCTAGTCCCCAAAAAATAGCTGGGTGTGGTGGTGCATGCCTGTAATCCCAGCTACCTGGGAAGCTGAGGCTGGGGATTGCTTGAGGCTGTGATGCCCCGGGCAACATGAGCCTGCAGTTCCATGGGCAAAAATAGCAAGACCTAGTCTCAAAAAAAAGACAAAAAAAATTACAAGTCAAGATAAATAAAGGCTGCCATCTTTTAAGTGTCTCCTTCCCCTTTGAGTCTCTCGTACAAGTAAAACCCTGAGAAGCAACTGTGGCTTCTTCACATAGATCTTTCTCCTCCACATGCCACCTCCAGGTCTTCTCTTTTGATCCTGAGTTCACTCCCTTGACTTCCTCCAGTTTTTAGCTTCTCAACACTCAGCTCCACCCTTCCTTGGGTGGAGCAAGAAACCTGGAACCTTCTCTTTCTGTGGGGATTACACTGTTGCAAACCCACCTTTAATATCCACACATTCTCTCCCTACTTTAGGCATGGTGGTTTTCTGGAACCTTCCCACTAATTCACCCCTGCAGCGGATACGGCTCTCTGATGGCTCCTTGAAGCTCTACCCCTTCCAGTGTTTCCTAGCTCATGACCAGGCTGTGCGTACTCTTCAGTGGTGCAAAGCTAACAGGTACAGTGAGAGATTTATGGAGGAGGACACTGGGCCAGCTGACTCTTCCAGACTTGTTCAGATTTCATTGTTTCCCTCTCTTCTGTCTCTTCACAGTCATTTCCTAGTCTCTGCAGGGAGTGACCGGAAAATCAAATTTTGGGACCTTCGAAGACCTTATGAACCAATAAACTCTATCAAGCGCTTCTTGAGTACAGAGCTGGCCTGGCTGCTCCCCTACAATGGTGTCACAGTGGCCCAGGACAACTGCTATGCCTCGTACGGCAGGATGGAGATAGGAGGAGCTCTGGGAACAGGCCCTAAGGATTAGGGTGCCAAATTATTGTGGGGAGAGGAGGGTTACAAGTTGTTTCACTGAAATAGTTTGAAGTCTAGAAAGAATTGATGGAGAAGAAATGAATTTAATCTTAGAAAAAAGTTTTATTTTGTCTTACAGTTATGGACTCTGTGGAATTCATTATATTGATGCTGGTTACCTTGGTTTTAAGGCCTACTTCACTGCTCCTCGAAAAGGCACTGTCTGGGTGAGGCCCTCTTTACAGTCTTCATTACACAGAAAAATTATTCCTTTACTTACCTAAGGGGCGGTCAGGAAGAGGCAGTAGTTGGGGATAGGAGAAGATAGGTGTGTGTCCACTTTCAGACTGCGGTTGTTACCAATTTACAGAACTGAATGAATGTGAGTGAGTGAGTGAATGAAATCTCTCTCTTCCTATTAGAGTCTTTCAGGATCTGACTGGCTGGGGACAATAGCCGCTGGAGATATATCCGGGGAACTCATTGCAGCTATATTGCCTGATATGGCGCTGAACCCTATAAATGTCAAGCGACCTATAGAGCGAAGATTTGTACGTATATGAATATTTAATGGCAGCACCATCTGTTGGGTCCTGAGCCTCAAGACCTTTCAAATTATTACTACAAATTAGTAACTGAATGCTAATTAATCCTTGTTCTACCATTCCTGAAATTATGCGTGGAAGTCTCAGCACATAATCTCCCCTGTCCTAGTGCATCTGAGCATATATTTAAACACAGCTTTTTTCTTTCATTCTGTCTTCAGTCTTATAGAACCTAATCTTATGGTCTCCTTTCTAGCCTATATATAAAGCAGATCTGATGCCATATCAGGACAGTCCTGAAAACCATTCTTCTACTTCAACTGGGATCCCCAACCCTCCAAAGGCTCGGACTTATGCTGAAACTGTGAACCATCACTACTTGCTCTTTCAAGACACAGATTTGGTAAATTGAGGCCAAGAGAATGGGTGTGGCATTAAAAAAAGTAGAAAACTTCAGTCTATATTTATGGTAGGGAACCTTAAAGTTTGCCAGCACAAAATGCAAGACTAAGAAACTACTCCCTTTCTCTCCTGTGATGCTCCCTTCCAGGGTTCCTTCCATGATCTGCTCCACAGAGAGCCAGTGCTGCGCATGCAGGAGGGAGAGGGGCACTCTCAGCTCTGCCTGGACAGGCTGCAGTTGGAGGCTATTCATAAGGTAAGAGCCTTGTCGCATCTCCACCCCCCAATCTTGTGTTCTTCCAAGTTTGCACCTGTGACCAGTGAAGTGGAAGCTAGAAAGGTAACAAATTGCAAAGGAGGGGAATAGCTCTGGCAACCTCCTCAGGATAGGATAGACATACCTTATTCATTGTCTTAGTCCTACCATTCTTACCCCATCATGGGTCCTGTTCTTTGATGATGACTCATCTTTTGGCTCTTCGACCTAGGATTCTCCCCGCAGTACCAACTGGCAACATCTCTTTCATTTTCGATTCTTTTTTTTATTATTATTAATTTATTTATACATATGTATATTTCACATCAACCACGTCATTGTGGTCCCTGTGGGCCCCCCACCACCTCCCCTCCCTGGCCACTCCCGCTGGTCCCCTCCCGCAGTTGTCACTTTCATTTGACATTTTCTATTCTTTTCACAGGTACGTTTCAGCCCAAACCTGGATTCCTATGGATGGCTGGTATCTGGGGGGCAGTCAGGGCTGGTTCGGATCCATTTTGTCCGTGGACTCACCTCACCACTGGGCCACCGCATGCAGCTTGAAAGTCGAGCCCACTTCAGTGCTATGTTCCAGCCATCCTCCCCTACTAAAGGACCTGGCTTCCCTCCAACCAGCCATCGCCTTCTGCCCAGTCCCTAGTTGTGGCCCATACCAGGTCCTTGGATGAAGTCTGCCATGAACAAATGGCCCCCATGCACAGAGCCATAGGAACTAAGGCCTTCCTGGACAGTGAGATTGCCAGGCCTGGACCTTTAGACCTGCCAGGACTCTAGATTTTGCTCCTTTCACAGACTTTTATCATCACAGCCTCCTGCAGGCAGAGGGGCTCTCCCTCCACAAACTCACCAGGCTCAACCTAAAACTATGGCTGATAAGAAACACTCAGGTCTTAATCTAGGCTTGGGAGTTAAATTGCTCATATTGAGCATTGTGAAGTGGCTAAAGCTAAGTAAAGGTACTGGGTGTTTTTGAGACCACACGTGAGTGGGTGTTTGGAAAACTGGAAAGGGTAACTACATGCAGGCTCCTGATTGCAGGGTCCAGTATTACTGCCTTCCCAAGCTTCCGTTTTAGAGTAATCAACATACTGACCCATGAAGAGATGATAGGTAGTAATTGGGACTGAAATTGCTTCTAGCACTTTTCTGAGGAACATTATGAACACCCTAGCAACAGAACAGTGGTTCAGATCTTACTTGCTCCTCCTTATGAAATATTCTAAATCACTGGTTATCTGACCCTACTTGAATACTTCTAGATGGTCATGTTTAAAAAACTCTTCATTTAGATCAAGTTAAAGAGTATATACCTCTATAAAGTTGACCCTGGGTATAGGAAATCTAGTCACTCACCCCTGTGGTTGCCCTCAAGTATAACAATAGCTATCATGTGTTTCCCAAATCTTTGCTTCTCTAGATTAAATACCTTCAGCTACTTTAACCATTCTTTTACACATTATGATTTTTGGTCTTTCATGATAAGGTCACACTGCTGACTTATTAAATGCGTTTAGCTACATTATTGCTATCCTGTAGGTATTTAGAATCCAACTACAGCAATGTATGTCTCAATCTTGTTAGAGCCCTCTTATGGAATGCTGCAGACTCATAGTGATTGCAGTGTAGTCTCCAAAGCAAGGATAGACCCTGCAATGTGAAATAGGCAAACCGACAGTCTTGGGATGTATAGGAGTGCAATCTGGGTTATGCCTCAGGATGTAGAGAAAAATAGCCAGCTCCTATGGAATGGCGTGGAACTTTAGTGCCTATGTAGAACAACACCCTTGGGCACTCTAGCTGTGTTGACTAAATATCTAGGAAGAGCATTCTGCCTCTTTAATCTAGGGAATTTTGTCAGAAAATCTCTAGTTCGTTTCCCTCCTGTGCTACAGAGGAAACAGACTTGGAAAAGCTCACATTACCAGTAGAGGGACTACGAGCCAAGAATTGTTCCATCCTATTGTGACCTAGCTCAGTTTCTGCCAGTTTTTTTTGAGCTAACTGCTAAATGCCTTCCATTCCAGAGAAGCTTTGTTCATTCTACACAGCAGCCTCTTGATAGTACATTGTGAAATCCCACATCAGATGATAGGAAAGATGAGCTCTGAGGATCCACACTAATGAGGCTCTTGGGTGGTCCTGATTCCTTGCTCCTGTTGAGTCTCAGCCCTCACTCTACCATAGAACCTTTTGTCCCCAGGCCACTACCTTCCCAGCCTCTTCCAGTATATCCACTTCATGCTTTCTGTGGATTCCTACATTTTATTACCTTTGTGTCTTTATTACCTTTGCTTGCACTATTACTTCCTCCAAGAGTGTCCTTTTCCATAATCTCTCCTAAGTCCTATACATTCTTCAAGGTTCCAAGTCAAATTTCACCTTTACCAGGGAGACTCCCAAATGTCTCTGATAAAAAGTATTCTTCTGTGTGTTTCTAACAAGGAAGGATAGCAAGTATTACTATTAAATACTTGATCTATTCTCAGGCATTTTGTATATGTTAATCACATAAGATAGGTATATTGCTCCAATCATCATTCTGAGTGATAAAGCATTCTGAATGAGATCACCTAACTACCAAATGATAGTACTGGGATTTGAACCTAGACTGTCTAACTTCAGAGTACAACGTTATAACTTAACCACATTTGTTGTTTTATTAAATTTACTAGTGTAAATTCACTCTATCATAGTGTTCTGCATATAGGAACCTTTAGGTAAGTGTTATGAATTCCTCTTGCATCCTTACTGTGTTTCTTCAGTATCTGACAATTCTTTCTGGCTTAATCATGTAGGAATTAAGTAAATTGGGCTGGGACTAGCCAGGTGGCGATCACGTAAGAGATGGCTGTCACTTGACTCCCTGGAGATAGTTAAGCAAAGGCTGTTAGCCTGACGAATACAACCAAGGGATTTTGTTGAGTTTCCACAATCCTGGAAAAGAAGTTGCACTTATATTTACAAAACTTGAGAATGTTAGACTGGAAAGGGATTAAGAAATCACTTAATCTGTTAGTTTTCAACTATTTCAGGGCTCCTTGTTTAAAAGTGGCCTTCTAGAAATTACACATATGTACATGTATACGCACACGCATGCAAATACACTTAAGTTGAACCAGGATACTATCTCCCCACATAAGCTGAGGAATCCAGTTTGAAAAGCAAGGTCCATTTCACAGATGAATTTTATGTGCAAGCCTGATGACCAAAGCTGCACAGCTTGCTAGTTATGAAACCTGTAAACCTGAGTCTTTAATCCCAGTGCTTGACTAGAGTCACCTACCCAGCATTGCTAGAAGCTATTGTGGACAAAGCGCTGAACAAGTCGCTATGAAGATAACAAATATGAGCAAGACCTAAGCGCATTCGAAAACTTCCAACTGAGGCTACTCAAGAGCTTAAGAGGCATTAAAAAAGGGCATCCATGCACTTAACTATGGTATTCAGTTTCCAAATATTCCTGAAACCGAGGACGTCAGCACCTTGGTCAGATCCGGGGCTCGGGAAGAGCAAAGTTTAGTTTGAGAGACCGGGGTATCGGGGCAAGAAGGTGGCAGAGGTCGGACCCAGGTGAGGACTATGCCATGCGGGTCTCACATCAAGACTCGGCGCGGTTTACTTTGAAAAGGGGTAGCTCAAGACCGAGCTGGGTCTCCGCACATGTATTAGCGACTCAGCTTCCGACCTGATGGGTGGGGGCCAGGCCTCGAGCGGAAGGGGCGGGGCTCGTGGCGGAAGTCCCGGCGCCAGCTCAGGTCATGTGGGAGGGGCCGAACTCGTGCTCGCGGTTGAGTAGCCAATTCTCGGTAGGCGCTTGCTCAGAATATCTTGGTCTGCGAGGGTCCACGGCGTTTGTGACCGGTTCAGGCCCAAGGAGTGACAGACCCTTGTTCCGGTGTGCAGTTGGACTTAGGGAAGATGCGGGTCTGAATTTGGGAACCGACCAGGCCCTGGGTGAAAGCCAGAGTAAACCTGTCCTCGAGAGTCTGTCGGGAGGGAGGAACCCAGGGGGCCCTGATTCTGGGCTGGGGGAGGGGTGGCGGCTGCCCGGCGCCAGGTGTCCATAGGCTCCCACAGCCTCCCTGTCTTCCCAGATAGTGACAGGAAGCTGTCCGAGAATCGTCCTTCCTGAGGCCTCTGCCCTCTAGGACCTGTTGGAAATGGAGATGGAAAGAGGGACTGGGCACGAGGGAAAGCCTAGCGTCTTTAGTTGTGGGTGGAGCAGTGGGGGTAAACCCCTCTCCTCTTGACTTGACAGGAAGCATGGCACTCTGGCGCGCGTACCAGCGAGTTCTGACTACTCACCCATGGAAAGTACAGGTCGTGACTGCTGGTGAGTGTCCCTCTAGAGCAACCTGATTTGGGAAGCAGAAGCTCGCCCTACCCAGAAGTCTCCCTCGTTTCCTTATATCAGCTCCTTTGAAGGGCTGGCTTTCTTCTTAGACTGTCCAGTTTGACACGTG
>PVHY01013669.1:0-41029 GCA_004024945.1 Uropsilus gracilis
GTATGTAGCATCCTGAGCATCTCTGCTTCCTTGGCTTGGGTGATACTTTTCAAAGGGATTTTCTTCTTCTCCAAGGGATATATAAAGATGTCTTCTTCAATGTCAAGGAAGTCCAGATCCAGATCTCCACACAAGTCCATGGCAGCTTTTACTTCTCAACAGAAGGCGTTGTTTCTGAGTGATTGTATTTTCATAGAGAATATCCTGACCAAGGACAGAGTCTCTGTGTGTTGATCAGGCACACACATTGTCACTGTGAGAGTCAGCCTTTGTCCAAAGGGCAAATTGAGTGCAATTAGTTCTTGGAGGAGAGAAAACCAAGGAGGGAAATTAATATTTGATGTCAGGTGTTATGTGTCAGGCACTGGGATAAGCACTTAGCTTAAATGCCTATCTAAACTGAATCTCCAGCTCCTCAGGAAGTCAGCACCATGATCTGTGATTGACAGCTAAAATGCTGGCTAAGTAGCTAACCAACTAGTTCACCCCTCAGAAAGTGTAGGGGCTAAAATCTGAACTCTGCAATGCTCAACTCAGTCTTTACCTTTGCTTTTATTCTTTTATTATATATATACATATATTACATCATTGTCTCTCCCAAGGTTCTCTTATTACCTGTGAACCATCTTTATCTCTTGTGCCCATTCCTCACCCAGTTTTACCCTCCTCTCCCTCTCTGGCTCTGTGCTTCAGTTCTGTTGACAGCTTTAAATTTTTCTTGACTATTTGCTTGTTTGTTCGCCCTGTATGCCTCATATAAGTGAGACTCTCCTGTATTTCCCTTTTTCTTTCTGGCTTATTTCTACTAATAATTTCTGGCTTATTTCAGCTCCATCCATGTTGCTGTGAATGACATAAGTTTGTCTTTTTGGATTGATGAATAATACTCCATTGTGCACATGTTCCACAACTTTCTGACCCATTCATCAGTTTGGAGGCATTCGGGTTGTTTCCATATCCTGGCTATTGTAAATAGTGCTGCAATAAACATCCAAGTGCAGGTGTCCTTTTGAATTGGTGTTTTTGTGTCCTTTGGGTAAACCCCAGAAGTGGGATTGCTGGATAGAATGGAAGCTCCATTTTCAGTAACTTAAGGATCCACAAATTTCCATAGTGGCTGGACTCATTTTGTTTTTATGACAACTTATCTCTACCTACCACCACGTCTGCTCAGTCTTCACAATGTGCCCTTGATTCCCAAAGCAACCTTCCTCTTTGGAAAGAATTTGCTGCCCATCATTGAAAACAGAGTATATTTTCAACTGTGCATGAGGAAACACTAGTACTATGAACGATGGGTTTCATAAGCAAACACTGGAATCAATACATCTAAGCATAGTTCTGTACTGTAAGACTTCTCAGACTTTTAATTACGGATCTGCACATTGTAAAATAAGAAGCAGATTCAGCAATAGGATGAACTGGGGTATTTCTCCTTTTGGAGAAAAGGAGAGGCTGTGAGACAATCTAACCAGTAGAGAAAACTCAGTCTCTGGAATCAAATTAAGTTCCAATCCTTGATCTACTACTAGGGTCTGGGCAACTTTCTTTTCTCTACTCCTTGTAAAATGGAAATGTACACACATATTTATTGCAGCACTATTTACAATGGCCAAGATATGGAAACAACTTAATGCCCCAAAACTGATGAATGGCTCAAAAAGATATGGTATATCTACACAATGGAATATTATTCATCAATCAAAGAAGACAACCTATGTCATTTGCAGCAACATGAATGGAACTAGAAGGAATCATCTTAGCAGAATATGCCAGAAAGAAAAAGAGATATATGGGATGGTCTCACTTACACGAGGGATATAAGAAAAACAAACACAAATGGACAAGGAAAATATAAAACAGCTAAAAATATAGAACTGAAACATGTAGAGCAAGAGAGCGGAGGAGGGAGAAAATGGGGGAGGGGGAGGGCACAAAAGACTGAAATCATTCACAGGTGATAAGGTGATGGGAGAACCTCAGGACTGACAATGATGCTATATATATAGACAGATATATATGTGTAATCAATAAAAATTTGTAATGGCAATAAAACTTAAAAATAAAAATAGAATGTATCATTAATAGATATGTCTTATAGGTTAAATGGAAGGATGCATATAAAGTATCTTCAGAAAAGAACTTGTGTGACAGTCATGAAAATGTACCTCTCACATCTATTGCAGGGAGTGAAGTTGACTGTCAGCTCCAGCTGCCGACCCTCTGGATCTACCATTGAATTATGTTGAAGGCACATTTCCTCTCCAGCAGGACATGATGTAGGTACACATGTAAGCCCATTCCTAAGGGACATGGGTCCTCTAACAGGTGGTCTCAGCTCTAGGTTTCATATCCTTACTATAACTTTCTTAGCCCTGCATTGTAATGTGACATTCATCCCATCCAACCCTTTTTTTCTCTCTTTCCTTTGCTGCCTGCTTCATCACCTTTATTCTTCAAGAAGTTCCCAAGGAAATCTCTTGAGTAACTGACCCCATTTTGGTACCTGCTTCCTAGAAGAACTAAGATGACAGCCTGGTGTGCAGTAAGGCATAGCCCACAAAGTTAATTTTCTGCAGAGTCTCTCACTTAGAGCATCTCCTGGCACCTGCAAAATAACTGGGAAACATATACCAGTCTGTGAGATTTGCTGTAGGTAAAACTACTTTAGCCATTTGTTATTAGGGAGGGGAGAAAAGAGACAGGAGCAGAAGAAAATTCAAGTTAATCCAAAATCTAATTCTCTACCAACTAAGGAATCACTTAACACACATAGCTGGTTTTAACTGACATAATAAATAGAATCTTATAGTAGTAAAAGACTTGACATATTGGAAACTCTTCAACTCCCTACAAAGGATTGGAAATTTGAATTTGTTCTCTGAGAACGCAATTTTCCAGAATGAGACCAAAACTAAAATGGGAGGAAAAGGCAAAGATTGTATCACACCAGTTCTCATACATCACGTCATTCATGAGTTCATTCACTTATTCAATAAACAAGTATTGGATTCTCACTGTATACTGATTTCATTCCCAGGTGCTGAAGATAAAATGATACAGGAGCCAGATGTAGAAACAACTTCAACAAAATGTGATAAAAGCATAAGAAAGAATTAAGTGCCAGAAAAGCACAGAGAAATAACTTGACTTTGCCTGACACTGAGAAGGAGTGTTTCAAATGACAAGGAGATAAAAGACACTCCAGACAGAGAAAAAAATCTTTTACACTATGTGTAAAAGATTGGAAGTGTGAAAGAAAGAGCACAATTTGTTGAGAAAGCTGACATGGATCTTACCATCTCCAAGTAGGATTCATGGTATAAGGAGGTTGTACAGACAGGCAGAGATCAGAGTCCAAGGGATTCCTATAATTTTTATAACTATTGTAGCTTCCTAACTGTAATCATATGCATACTCTATAGCACAACAGTGATGCATGCAAACTGTAGGGCAAAATAAAAAGTTAAAATTTGTCATAACAAAAAATAAGATTTTTGTCATTGTCCATGCATAGTCATTTAATTCCAAGCAGTTAACTGTTAACTACTTAAAGCAGTCTTGTTTGGAATCAAACCCCAAAAACTCCATATAAGAGCACTGGAAACTTCTTAGCAGGTTGTTGCAAGGCCCTATCAGTTTACAATATGGGTGTAACAAAACAGGAATGAAGTGTATGAGAATTTGCACAAGAGTACATGTGTGTGATTACTCTGTGTTTACATGTAAGTTCATTCCATTGAAGGTCATCAAAGATTTGAAGAATTTTCCAATAATAGAACGCCCATGTTTTCTATCATAACAATAAAATAAATAGTAATAAAAAAGCTTCAGTGTGAGTCAAGATTGTAGAGATGTCTCTGAAATTTGTTCACCAGTCCCAGGGTAAACTGTAGTTGTCGAGAGAGAGAGAGAGAGAGAGAGAGAGAGAGAGAGAGAGAGAGACAGAGACAGAGACAGAGACAGAGAGACAGAGAGAGACAGAGAGACAGAGAGACAGAGAGAGAGAGGTTCTAAATTTGAGAATGGAAAAGTAGTTTCAGGGTCCTTGTATCAGGTGATGTTCTTTGTACCTTCATTTTAGTCTGTACGCAGATTTTTTTTTAATCCCCATTTTCAAAGCCCATGCATATTTTATGAACTGAGCCTAAATGTCCCATCATCACAAATTCCTAAGACTCCTTCTGCCCAGGAGCTGATCATTAGTGGATTCATTTTGTATTCTAGTCATTGTCAAAGGCAGTTCTGAAGGTGTTACACTGAGTTTTGACATTAATTGATGAACACTTAAACTCATCATAACTCTGCTGGGATTCAGAATAGCAGAAATTAGAAAGATGAATTTCAGGAGATGAATCCATTGAAAAGAAATGTGACTTTACAGTCATTACTGGTGAATGTTCAGAGTTTCGTGACTCCCACACAGAATGCCGTCACGGCGCCTGGCTACAGTGAAACATTGGGTTCTGGTGGGGGCAAAAAAGTGATGATTGTGCATGTGTCAGGCAAAGCTGGACCAAATCAGCAAATCAACTTCCCTGTCCTACGTCCAACTTTCTCAGTTCCCATGTCCTGGGCACACCTGAGAATTAGGCTTGCCTTATTGTGCTAACTGCTTAAAGATGAGCAACTACAGAGGAGGAAGAGGAAACTATTTAAGTGGAAATCATAAAGATTCTTATTTCTATTACGACCAAAGGATTTGTAGAAATGGAAAATGTCAGTCTTAAGCCAGCAGGCAGAAATGAAGGCAGTAGAACCCATCAGCTTTGACAGGCAAGCATTAAATAAATAAAGTCACGGACCTAAGAGGGAAATAAAGCACTTTGCTTTGACAGCAGTGCCTGGCCTAGCTATGCTGCATGAACTGCTTGACGAAAGCTCAGTAAGTTTCCTGATATTGTGGAGAAGGTGACAAAATAATGAGGAGATAGGTTCAAGTCAGTAAATATTCAAATTCTGCGACTGCAAGCTTCATATGGGTGGAAACTTCTTCTCTGGGGCCACATTCCTACAAATCCCATCAACACAATGACTTTCCTTCTATTTAAACTTCAAAACTCCACAAAAATATTGATTTTAGTGTGTTTTTTCATTGCTATTCTAACCTACAGGTCTGAAGGAACAGAGGAGAATTTAGAAGTTTTTAGGAAGATTGTCTCTCTCATCGAGATAGTTTGCAGTGAAAACTCTTGTTCTCAGTGAGAACAAGAAAGTCATTAGTTAAGCATTTAGGAAATATCGACTTTAAGAAAAGTAACAGCAACACCTCCGCTGGCTGGTATAGTGCTAGTCTTTATATGTACTTTCACAACTTCTGAATAAGAAAAGAGATACAATTATCTCCAATTTACAAGGAAGTAAGCTCGTGTTTGAACGCGAGTTTTCAAATGGATTCAGTTCAATGTGTTGGATTTTCAAAGCCATAGAACCAGTTAATTTGGGTTTTTTTTTTATTTGATATTTTTTTATTTATTTACCTTTTATTTTCCCCTTTCGGGTGTTCCTCCCACCTTCCCTTCCCCTCTTTAGAGTTCTGGTCTACAGCACCGAGAGCCTTTCTCCCCACCAATGTCTATAGAAAAGTTCCCTGATAAATACAGACATTGGTGGGTGGGTGGTCCAGCTCATCTTGGGGTCACTGCCCCATCTCTGTGGCCTTCTTCTCCCGGTGGCATAGGAGGGCACCTCCCATTCAGAGCCCTGTGTTCCATGGATCTAAAATGCTCTCATGGTCCTGAACAGAAGATAGGTGTTTCCCGGGCCTTTGTTCTTTTTCCTCACCTCCTGATTGATGTGCATCTGCAGTTGGATTGGTGATTTTCTCATTCCTGGTGAGGATTACTGGATTCGGAGTAAACCAGAGGGGGTAAATCACAACCCCTCAGCCCCACCGACCACCCCAACCTCCCCCTAACCCCACCCCCAGCCTCATCAATCCACACCCCAGCAGTCCCCAATCAGGGCCGGGGTTCTCCAACAACTAGTTAATTTTGTACCCAAGTCTCAAACTCCAATGCCATAACCCTGGAAACCAATAAACCAATTTCCCAATTCTAGCTCCAACGGCTGTTCTCCCTAAGACCAGTGTTCCACATCCAACCAATTGACCGAGGGTCTGAATCTAAGATGTTCTAGCATGGATGGATATTGTTAGGGGTATCTGTGTAATGTCGACAAGAATTGAAAAAGAGCCTCCTTGTAAATATTACATTCAATCTTGTCCCACTAAACCATTTACATGGAAGCCAACTCAGTAAACTATCAGAGCAGTTATATTTTCTTGAACCTAGCATGCACCTCACATTCCTATGAGTTTGCTGCCATTTTATGTTCTTTGAAATATTTTTTTTCTCACAGCAAAAATACCATGAGTGAACACAAAGGATCATATTGTCAAATCAGATTCACAAGAACCAGAGCTTTTACCCAGTTTTGAATTTAATAATAACTTTAGGAACTCAAGTACTCACAGCGAGAGAAAAGTCCAACACTGCCAACACTTATATAAAAGGGAACTAATATAGGCAGGAAATTCGAATTTATACTTTAACAAATACATGGCTTAGGTGACATCTTTCAGAGACTCAGGCACCAAAACCCACAGATCCCAGACTGATTTATTATAAGCAATTCTAGACAGACCAGTTGACTTTTGCTTTGATGGTCATAGGTAAGTAATCTCCCATTATTGTAATTTTTCTTTTTTTTCATTTTAGTTCCCCAACAATTAAAGATCACTTATCTATTTGCCAGGTCTATCATTATCACATCTATAAAGGGACTAGATGAGACTATCTTTTTTTCCCCTCCAGACTTTCCTCCAAAACATGAAAGAATAACCGCAGAGCTGTTCTTCCTTTCTTTTCTAAATACTATTCATAGGAGACATCACAAAATATAGAGAAATGCAAGATGAAAATAGCAATAACTAAGCATCACTATCCAGAAATATTTACTATTAAAAGGACTTCATTATCTTTCTAATTATGTTCCATACTGAGTACATTTCTATGCAAGCTGGTCACTAAGAATCATATTTTCTCTATATGATGGATTGTAAACAGTTTATTACTCTGAACAATACATTGAGTCTATATTCCTATCTATGTTTCAAAATGTCCCTAGTGATTGTGTACTATTTGGACATTTGGATACATGATTCATATTTAATAAAAAAACCATCATTGAGTATGAGTAGATTATTATGTTAGTCGTTTTCCTCCTATAAAATATGCAATTTATCCTACACTCCAAAGGAGATATTCAAGCACCAGAATGTTAGATTTTAAAACATATTTTTTTATTTTATTAATCTCATAGAATCTTATACTAGCTTGGATCTATCAATGGCTCCAACTAATAGGATACTCCTATTGCTCCACTCGAACCAAAAAAGCACTAAAAATGTAACTAAGAATAAATGAAAAACAAAAATACATGTCACCACCCAAAGATAACCAATGCTAAATATGAAATTACATGTTATTTTTTCCTATGCACAGACATGTATTTTTACTTTGTTTTATTGTAAATCATTCCCCAGGGTTCTTCCACCACCTTATCACCCATGAACCATTGTCTTAATTTTTTGTGCCCTTTCCACCCCCTCTCCCTCCCTCATGCTTTATGCTTCAGTTCTCCTGGAAGTTAGTTTTAAATATTCTTGTCCATTCATTTGTTTTCCCTTTTACCTTCATATAAGTGATCATCCAGTATTTCTCTTTTTCTTTCTGCTTATTTCTGCTAGCATGACTCCTTCTAACTCCATCTATGTTGCCGCAAATGATATAAGTTTATCTTTTTGGAAGGCAGCTATGCTAACCACTATACCACCAACGTGAGTTTATCTTTTTGATTGATGCATAATATTCCATCATATCACAGCTTTCTGTGTCATTCATCTATTTTGGGATATTTGGTTTACTTCCATATCCTGGCTATTGTGAATAGACTATGCACAGATATATATTTAGGTAAATAAATAGAATACTACTTTATGTAAGATTTTAAAGGTTATTTTTCAATTTCATAAAAACATTGTTTTTGTGTTTTCTCAGATTACAAAAAAACCTTTAAAATTCTCTGTTTAGTATTTTGTTATGAGCATATACCAACTGTAAAATTCTTAATTCATTAGCTTAGGGTATTAAAATTATTTCTAATTTTTCACTCTTATAAGTAACAGTGTGATGCCTCCCTTATGCATAAGCCAGACAGCAAGGAGCATAAGACCACTGCATCCTGTCCTTAGTGATGAATCACAGCTCCCATGCACACTCTTACAGTCCCTGTCTTTGTATCCCTCCTCATTCTCCTTTCCCTGCCTGTGAGAACTGTAACCAGTCTGCATATAGAAAAAGAAGCATTTCCATCCACTTGATTGATTTCATTCTCTCTTTGGTACTGTTTTCGGCTTTCTCCAGAAA
This sequence comes from Uropsilus gracilis, assembly GCA_004024945.1. Taxonomy (NCBI): domain Eukaryota; kingdom Metazoa; phylum Chordata; class Mammalia; order Eulipotyphla; family Talpidae; genus Uropsilus; species Uropsilus gracilis. The sequence continues at coordinate 8,430 of PVHY01013669.1, forward strand.
TATTATTATGACTTGTGCTCATCATTTCAGGAGACCTCATTTGTATTAAATTTTTCAGTCTTCCAGTCTCATTCCATGAGCATATCTCAGGTCTAATTAGTACCATATATTTCAATAGTAGATGATTGTCTGGTTCAGACTAATTACCGCTATTAATGCAAGATAATGATATAATGGTACTAAAAAGAACACGTCTTCGTATTTTGAAATTTACTATAAGCTTCTCGGGAGCTACAAAAAAATTGTGTTTTCATCGCTCATCTTTGAGACCAAAAGAAATGTCACATATCACATTAATATACCATTAATATTTCTTTGCTTAGCTGGCTGTGTGGGCTTTCAGATTGCAATCTCATCTGTTTTTACAAGCTTTTCTACCTAATTCATGGCTTCATCCCCAGATTAGGTACTGAGCAGTTTTAGCTGCAAATTTTATTGGACAAACCATCAGAGCTGCCATACAGAGGCAACATTTTTCTTTGCTGTCACTTCTTAAGTCACAGAGTCAAAGTTAAAAGTTGCACTAAAGCAAATAAGGAAAATACATTAATGACTATCCCACTGTCTCTAAATCTTTTAAAGTCCCAAGGACAGGTAAAGTGGATAATAAAAAACCAGCAACTGCCTTATGTAAAGAGAAAAAAGTGATTGGTAGTTATCATTATATTTGCTTTTAACTTAAAAATACAAAGATAGATAAGGCAGTATAATTAAAGACTATAAATCAGAAGACCCATGAATACGGTGGTCAAGGAATAGTTCAAGAAACCCCATAATTGAGTAACATTCATATTGAAAAGAGCTGAATGAAAAGGAAAAGAGGTCATTGATAAGCCGAGATTAAAATTTGTTAAAGTATGAAACAGTATAAATCATTCTATACATGCTAGCGAAAGAGGTTTTTTTTTTGAAAGATACAAAGCTTAAAACAGTCTGTTGTTATGGTTTCTTATGTGATATAAAGACTGAAAAATGAGAACTGAGCTTAGAAAACTAAAAATGGAAAATTACCAGGAATATAAAAGGCAAGACAACCAAGCTCCTATTTCCATAAGTTCTCTGGGAGAAAAAAGCTAAAACCCTGAAAAGTTCTAGTGGAAAAAAAAATACTTTAAAAACTTAATTCTGTGCTCTGGCAGCAATTAAAAGTGACAGTCATGTGACTGCTTCGATTAATCTTGAATAGTTCAATTTCACCTCCTAGTCATCCAAACTCTAAAGTGAATTCCAATCTTAGGCTAATAAAAATGAAAAGAAGGAAAGAAAGAAGAAAATCTGTAAGTCCCTTTTCACAATACTATTGAGATTTGTTCTTAGCAACTCTCTCCCTTGGCTGGAAGAACATGAATAAGCTGAAGTGTGTGTGTGTGTGTGTGTGTGTGTGTGTGCGCGCGCGCACGATGGGCTTCCCAGTGACTTTCCAGGCTACAGCACATAGTAGTTGAACTTGAATTTTCATACTTTTCATTGGTGTTGATTTTCTTCCTGTTAGGTTTTTTTTAATTTTTGATATATGTTTTTATCGGGATACAAACACATAGATTTACTCCTGAAACTGATCAGTGCACAATTCCATGGTGTTAACTATCAGCACATGATTATGCAGGAGATTTCTAGAACTTCTTCATCTCACAGAACCAAAACACTATATACATCAATGAACAACTCCCCTTCTCTCAGCACCTGGAAACCTCCATCTCACTGTTTCTGAATTTGACTGTTTTAGATAGTTCACTTAAAGTACTTGCCTTTCTGGGACCGACTTATTCAATTTTCATCATCATCTATGTGTTTCCTTTCTTTGTTAGAGTTTTAATTTTTATACTCATTTTCATTGTGATATGAACAATTCACATGAAATTTACCCCTTAAATTTGTTGACAATAGACTCATGGTTATATAGGAGATTGCATGTAGCAACCGGATTTCTTTCTTAAGACAGAATGTATTCATTATATGTAGGAACCACATTTTCTTTCTCCATTCATGCCTCATGGATAATGTAAGTTGTGTCTACATCTATTGTGAGTAATGCTGCAGTGAACATGGGAGTGCCCATATCTCCTTGAAATTCTCATTTTAATTCTCTTAGATTCCTCTCTTAGAAGTGGGATCACTGGAGCAGACAGTGGGTCTATTTTTAATGTTTTGAGCAACCTCCATACTGTTTTCCATCACTACTGCCCCATTTTACCTTCCCATCAACAGTGGATAGGGTTCCAATTTCTCCACACCCATATGAATACTAGGTGTCTTGTCTTTTTGAAAAGTCATCCCAAGTGGTGTTTGAAGAGACCTCATCTTAGTTGGTTTTGATTTGCATTTCCTTGATGATTAGTGACATTGATGATTAGTGGCATTTTCTCATAGACTTGGTGACCTGTAGCTTGATGTAGTTCCACTTGCCAATTTTGCTTTTGTTGCCTATGCTTCCAATGTCATATCCAAGAAATGTTGCTACTATCAATACCGTGAAGCTGTTTCCTGTTTTCTTTTCTAGGAATTTTACAGATTCAGCTCTAGTGCTTAAGTATAGTATAGTTCATTTGAATTATGTATATGGTATAATGGTCCAATTTTATTTTTTGTAAATATCCAGTTTTCCCTAAACCATTTGTTGGAGACGATCCTATTCTTATTATGTAATCTTGAAATAAACCTAGGCATATCTAGTCAACTGATCTTTTACATGGTGCCAAATCACATAGGGTTTTTTAATTAAGGAGTAAAATAAAATTCATGCAACATCAGCTTGCCATTAAGGAACGTATCCTCCCTACCATTAAACACTCCAACTACTATCTTGGTAAAGTAATATTAACAGAATTTGTTTTGCTCACCTTTCTTTCTATGCCTCTCCTGTAACCATCTGCCCAGTGACTAAATTCACTCACTTGGAAGGTCTATGTCCTCCTCCTTCACACCAGTGTCTTGCAAAGCTTTTCTTTTCTTCTTCACAATGTCCCCTGAGCCTAAAATTTGTATAAATACTGTGAAAACGTACTGGATCTAAGTGTAAAGACAAGTCTAGCCTAGACTAATCATTCTACAGACTTTATTAATCACTACTACCATTTTGCCATTTGAATCATTACACTTGTAGAGAATGAACATATACATGCATATACCTCAGTTCTCATGCACCAGGCTCAGAACTGTGCTATTAAAAACACACACACTCATCAACACCAATTTGAAAATGACTCAACACCTTTACATCTGTGTCTTAGAAAATGGAAAGATATTGTAGAGCCTAATCACAGACATGGAGAACTAAAGCTTTCCTATATGACAGCTGCCCTGAACCTCTCTCAGGAACTCTTCTTCCACAAAAGCATACCTTGTCTTTTCCTCTCTCCGTACTTCGTGTGTATCAGAATCATCTGGGAGGATTGTTAACCCACAGACTGTTGGGTTCCTCTCTCAGACTCTGAGTCAGTTTCTGACTCAAAAAGTCTAGAATGTGACCCAAGAATTTGTATTTCTAGCAAGTTCCCAGCTGATGCTGATGGTAGAGATCAACCACCAATGTGGATCATCTTAGTTTCTCTGACTGTGCCCTCTTCTTCTCCTCCTACCTCTGTAATTCCGTCTCCCACTTTCCCTTCTCCCGACTCTCTGCCACAAAAAATACTGAAAACACAAGCCTGAGAGATAATTAACTCTCCTGAGATGGCAAAGACAGAATTCTTCTTGGTTGGCAGATGAATAAGGGCAAGCTTAGTAGTCTCATTAGCAATGGTTGTATCCTAACTTGTGTAAAATATGCAACCCGTGGATGAATCTCAGAAACATTATGCTATGAGAAAGAAATCAAATGCAAAGGTTTGCATACTGTCTGACTCAATTTACATGAAATCCAAGAAGTAACAAAAGTATAGTGACAGAAAACAGATTCTTGATTGCCTCAAGTTGGGGGACTCCAATAGAGATTGACAACAGGGGGCACAAAGTAACTTTTCAGAGTCATGGAGATGTTCAAGTCTTAATTGTGTTAGTGTCTCATAGATATCTAGTTTTGCCGAAACTCCTTAAATTATACACTTAAAAATAAACAATTTGTCACCTGTCAATGGTGTTTCAGTCAATCAGGGGAATTTTATCTGTAGATACAAAATTATGAAGCTATATTTTGAAAAGTCTCCAGACATGAAAAGATTCCATTTCTTTTCCATCACATTTAAATTCAATGGGTGGATGCCACCCAATCTTCTGATTCTGAACTTTCTGTTTTTGTTTTTGTTTTTGTCTCCCACCCCATTGTGAAAGCATCTCAACCCAGGTTACCTTACACATAATCTCTGTTGGAATTGATATTGGATCAAAAGGGGGCAAAAGCCACCAACCAACAAGCCACAGGAAAAAAAAAAAACATTTTAAATGTGGCATCTCCCACCCACCTTTCTTACCAGATCCTTCTCACCCGTGTGTAGCATTTGCCACTCAAAAACAGTATAAATGGCTGGGTTTTATTAACAAGGGAATCCAACAGGGAAAATGAAAACTTTTAAAACCAATTATCTTACCCCGGTCACCATTTTCAGTTCCAAGGGTCTCAAAGACACATGTCCATAATGGTGTCCTTTTTGCCCCTCCAAACCTGAGAGACAGGCATTCTGCCTTCTCCAGTCTTTCTCCAGGGTCTTCTCTTTGCTCTAGCATTCTGAGCTGCTCCACTTCTCCCAGGCTCTTCAAACTTTTTCCACAACTGCTGATGCACAAATCAGCTCTCCAAATCCCTGGCCATCTCCAGGTACCAGCTCACTATGCCGCCTTGCTGCGGTGCCACACTCTGCACACCAGCCATTCTTCTGCTGGCCATCATGGCTCCTTGCCACCTCCAGCTCACTCTTCAGGGGGCTTCCCCTGGCCAGGCCACATGGTCCTGTTCTCTCAGTTCACCATTTCATCTCTGTTATTTCATTCCTTTTTCTTTTTCCTCTCTCTTCCCTTTTTATCTGCCTTTTGGCACTTCTCACTTCTTTTCACAGGTCTTTCTCTCAGACCCCACCCACCAGGGTATTCTGGCACTAACAGTTTTCACCTGCATCACTCACAACCCTGTATCAGAACTATTGAACATGAGTGAGACGCCTCTCCTCTGCCTGGGCTGGGTCCAAAAAATATCTCTAGGATGGCATTTCTGAGCTAATGGACCATGGCTACATTAGCTTTTGAACATGGTTTACCTGATGAAGGAAAAGCAAACAAATTACATGAAGGAGAGAGAGTAGCCCCGGGCACATCTTCACAGATCTCTGTGGCAACGCTCCGTGTGGGTCCTTCTTCTCCATCTCTCTGAGGAATAATTACACAAGTTCTGCTTTCTGCTCACCTGCCTCCTCGTGTCAGATCTGGCATCTCTATTGCAAGATAATTGCTGCCTAGAATATTCAATTAGCTTTTAATTAAATATTGCTCATTAATACAACTGCAAGACAATAAAACATATGTCATTTGATTAGCCAAAAATTCAAATATAAATTACATTCATTTTTATGCCAACATGCACTTTACTTAATGAGACATTTGTCACCCTGCTATAAAAAGATTGTATGTGATCTTATTTTCTGTTAGAGGCTTTCTTACAAGCTTGCAAGCAAAGTTTAAAATTAATAGGCAACAACTTATAGTCTTTCCCTTATCTCTGGGTTAACTATCTAAAACAGAAATTTATATACACTTCCAGACACTGAAACTTCATAAAAGCAGGTATTTAGATATTAATACAATCACCATATTTTTACTATGTGACCTTATATATCAAAATTGATTATCTGTTAGGGGGCAGATGTTTTTTTCAATAGTGTATTTTTTTATGATTGCAAAAAGAATTTAGAGTTATGTAAGAAACCTATGTAAGAAAATATAGAAAGAAAACCTATTAATATTACAGTGTATTTTCTACCAGATTATTTTTCTAACAATTTTTTCTGTTTCTTTTTTCTTTTTTAATTGTATAATTATATATAAAATCTGTGTACATGTGCATACATATATATATATATATTACATCACTGTCTTCCCCAAGGTTCTCTCATCACCTTATCACCCATGAATGATCTGTCTTTTGTGCCCTTCCCCTCCCTCATTTTCTCCTTCCTCACCCTCTCTTGCTCTATGCTTCAGTTCTGTTGTCAGTTTTAAATTTTTCTTATCTGTTTGTTTGCTTTTGTTTCCCCCATATCATGTGCCTGTTGGCCATCTGCATTTCCTCTTTGGTGAAGAAATGGATTTCTGAAGTGAAATTCATGGAGGGTTTTGCCCAGGTTTTCCTCTCTGTATTTTATGGTTTCAGGTTTCACATTCAAATCTTTTATCCATTTCGAGTTGATTTTTGTACAGGGTGTGAGGGTATTATCTTGGTTTATTTTTATTTTTTTTTTTGCAAGTCATGGTCCAGTTTTCCCAGCACCATTTACTGAAGAGGCTATCCTTGTTCCAGGGTATGTTTTTTGCCCCTTTGTCAAAGATTAGTTGACCATACATGTGTGGTTTTATTTTGGGGTATGCGATTCTGATTCATTGGTCTGTTTGGTTGTTTTTGTACCAGTACCATGCTGTTTTAATTATCATGGCTTTGTAGTATAGTTGGAAATCTGGAATGGTAATGCTTCCATTCTCTCTTATGTTTGTCAGGAGGGTTTTGCTATTCGGGGTCTTTTGTTGTTCCATCTGAATTTCAGTAATTTTTGTTCTGTCTGTCAGAGACTAGTTCTTCAGGGGTTAGAACTTGACAAAAAGATAGGGACTGGGACACTGGGAGAGGTAATAAGAAAGAAAAGTCAGTAATAAGCCAATAACACTATTATTGGTTTATCTACATGAGAACCTTGGCCAAGGTGGACCAATCAAGAAACTGCACAACCAGCACAGCTCATGCCCTAGACTCAAAACTTGAATATAATGATAAAACCTCAAAGTTGCCTTCACCAGCAGCAATCCAGTCACAGTTCATCCCTTTTGTGAGAGAGCTGCTATAACCGCTAAATGTCCTTGCTTAAATCCCAGGTCTGCTCTGCCTCCATGTGGCAGGGGGTGGGGCTGGGCACCTCATACAGGCCTTGGTTTAGGGGGTGGTTCCCCCCCCCTCAGTTTACTCCAATCTCAATCAGCCCTGCACTAGAAATGAAAGAAAAAAAAATCTCTCCAGATGCAGATAAAATGGAAAGGAAAGAAAGTAATAACAGCCCTGGGTAGACTCACCACCTGGGTAGGACAAGCAGCATGTTAGGAACCACTGAAACAAGAAGGTAAGACCAGCAAAGGAGGTGACCTGTCATAGATTTCTACCCACATCATCTCCAGGGCTGTAGAACCAAACCAAATCCACAGTTCCGTGCAACATGAATAGGGCTCCCTCCTTTACCACTCAAGGGGGGAAGAAAGCCACAGAGATGTGGCTGCAGCCCACAGCAGAAGTGCTGACACGACAGGGGAGAGAGCTGGACCCACCACTGGAGAAGTCTGTTACCAGCAGGGAACGCCTCTACCGTCAGCCGCTGGGAGTTGGGCTCCCAAACCCAGATATCAGAACTACACGGCACAGAATCAGTACCACGTGACAGGCACCAGAAAAGGAGCCTGGAAAAGCCACCACATCTGCCCTACAAGAAGTTCCTGAAATGCTCAGCCTGACTATCTGCCTCAGCTACTCCTGGAGACCTGAGAGGCCTGGTCTGTTGCTGTCCCAGGAGGGCAAGTCCACACCCAGGAAAAAGGGACATTGTTCCAGAAAAAGAGAAGATCAGGGAACCAAACATGAACCAATGACTTGCAGCTGGAAGAGTTGGAGTGACCAACCAGAAGGGTAAGTAGGAGAGGTGGAGTAGGGTGGGGGGGGGGTAGGGGTACAGTATGGAAAGCAGGGCCATATCTAAGGGGAACAACAACGATACAAATATGACCAACATTGTGTGAAATTACAAAATAAAACTTAAAAAAATAAAGACTCACTGCTGGCAGGAGTTAGCTTGTTTCTTTAGCCTTGGGCCTTTGCTTCCAGGAGCTGACCTGTGTATTTAAATAAATTTCCTTCCACTTGCTTACTGCTGATGTTGCTAGCACTGTTTCATTCTTTCTTAATAGTCTGGTGGTTCCTGGATTGTCAAATTTCATCACATAACATTCCTACATGTAACTTATGCCCAGAGTAAATAGTCAAGAAGGTCAGGTAGAAAAGACTGGCAGGGTTGATCAAAACAGGTAGAGGGGATCAGCTGTATGGCTACACAGCAATATATGTATATGCAGATGTTAAAATATAATACAGTATACCTAAAACTATATAAAAGATAAAAATATTATACAAAATATTATAAACCGTTGCTTATAATCTGATATATATAAAATATTATAAACCATTGCTTATAAATAATGTTATAATTACTCCAATTATAAAAAATAGCTAAAGAGAGACTCAAGAGTTTCTTTCAGGCAGAAACTTCAAAAGTTCTTATCCCTTAGCCTTGAACATTCTAGAATATCACTTCTACTGTATTCTATTGCTTAAACAAGGCACTAAGGTTTAGTGTCTATTTTCAACAATAGCCACTAGAGTGGTTATTTTAAATCTATGTCAGGCCATATTACTTCTTTCCCTGAAACCCTTTTATGTCTTCCAACACCACTCCAAGTAAATAACAAAGTCCTTAGTCTGAGTGACATAATTTTATTCAATTTGATTTTGGTTCTTCAACTTCATCCCAAACTCTTCTTTCTTATAGTCTCAGTCCATCTTCCTCTGCAATGACAGACTCCAGAATGTTCCTAAACACATGAGTTCAGTTACCCTTGTACCTCAGGACCTATATTTCTGTCCTCTAATCAGACCTCTGTTCTGCCATGTACCTGGAGCGTATCTCAGTTTCTGAGAGCTTTGATCCGTTATCACCTCCCGGTGAACCTTCCCTTGCAAATCGGCTTACTCCCCAATATTCTTTACCCCCCCCCACACACACCTTATATTTTTCCCCACAGTAGTTTGTGATCATGATAAATACTATATATTTATAGATTTGCTTATTTTATCAATTATTGCTATTTCTGTCCACTAGATTGTAAGGTCCTCAATGTAAAGGTTTTTATCTGTTCTGTTCCCTGATGAGCCACACACCTAGAATATACAATAGGTATATTGTAGATACTCAATAAACAGCACTATGTGATAAGTGTTTAATAAGCGCTCTCAAAAATAAGATAAAACTCTGATTTTTAGCATTCATCAATTTCCATGCTGTGGATAATCCCATTCCAATTTCAAGCCACTTTTCGCTGAACATAGAGTTCAGAAGCAAGAAGAACAATAGGCTTACACAAGTCACTGCAAGGTGTCTCTAGCACACCACTAGAGGTGTGTTAAAGGATAAAAAGATGAAAGAAGGAAGAAGGGAAAATCAATCTAGACTATAATTCAAAATGGAGAGAAACAGATTTTTTCAGTTAAACAAAGATTTGAGAGTTTACCACCCACAAACCCTCATTGAAGGAGCTACTGAATAAAGCTCAGAAGAAAAGTAAAATGAGAGATGGCATGGACTATAATATCATGATAGGGCAGGAATTGAGAAAAAACATTGACATCAACCGCAAAAAACATTAAATATAAGAATTAATTTTCATGTTTAAAAATGTCACTAAAAGGCCTGACAAAATAACGTGTCAGAGTTCACCAATAAAGAGGCTACTGGTAGAGATCTTGTTCTTGTTGGGCAGTTCAATAGAGATATATGACAACTGTATATAAATGATTGGGGATAACCCCCAAAAGTCTAAAGAGAAAATACAATCAAAAGTTTCCAAATCTTCATAAATTATTAAAAAAGGCTGGGGGGGGGGAAATATGGAAAGTTTTACATTCCAACATAAGGGGAAATATAGAGCAAGAAAAAAAAATAAATAGGAGAGAATGGAATAAATAATTTACATTACCTACAAACATTGGGTGCTAATATTAGTCACCATCAGTATTTTTCTTTTCTCCTCTTTTTTTAATTGAGCTAGCATTGATTCACAATGTTTTTTGTGACTTAGAGGTACAGGATATTTCCCTCTTCAGAGATTGTTGCCACATCACACCCAGCACTCCTAATCCTCCACCAAAGTCCACTCTGTTCCCATTCCCCCTTCTTCCTTGCCTCCTCTGGTTACTTCAATTTTATGGTTGAATTTCTCGAGTCACTATTAGTTTGACTTTATCTGACTCTTTTAGTTTCTCTATATTCCACATATAAGTGATATGTCTTGTATCTGTCTTTTCCTTATGACTTATATCTCTTGGGATTTTAATTTAAACTTTATATCCATGACATACATCTAAATGAAAACAGCACAAGGAGACTGAAAATGAATGGAAGAAAACCTCTATCAGACTTGTGGATAAAAAATGATAGCTGAAACAGATGAATATATTCATGGTACCTTCTGAAATCCCACTGAAAATGGCAGTTTATGTTTTTGAGTCCTCAATCTACAAAAACGAAGACAATAGTGAAAGAGGTATCATCTATAAAATTCTGGAAGTTGTAAAGGCAGTGGATTCTTGGTGATTGAGTTTGATGATAGTGAGAAAAACAAGAAAGCAACCCAATTTACACTACAGACTCAAAATGCTTAGGATTTAGTGGCACCAGGGATCTCTGAAATGGGAAGAAATAATGAAAATTATACTGCAAATAGAAAAGCTGGCTGAAAGTGTTTAAGATGCAGTTCCCCAGATCCCATCATAAAGTTATTTGAGGATTATGAGTAATATATGTAAAGTACACAGAGAATTGTCTGGCCCAAAGCAAGTTATATATGCTTGCTGTTATTACTCCATAATGAGAAGATAATAGATAATTCTACCCAGAAATGGAATAGCAATATTAGAATACTATAAGGATCGAGATAAATACTAAAAGAATCATTTAAAAGAATTTAAACTTGCTTCATCTGGGACAGGGGGTGAAATAGAATGTTACTAGTTTTAAATATAAGCCTCATGGGATATTTGTATCTATAACTGTTCTAAAAGTAAAACCCAAAAATAAAATAAGGAATAAAAGAAAAGAAGTTGGCAGGTATACTGGTAAATAATAAGCAGAAGAAAGCTGTTAATCATATTCATATCAGATAAAATAGATTTCATTATTTAGGAGAATAAAGAGGGTCACTATGAAATTTCAAAAGTATAACCAGGTGGGTCTTCAACTATGATAGCTTCCTTCAAAGCTTTTCATTCAAAACATTGAAGTGAAAAAAAAAAATCATAGCCAGCACTGAATAGAAAGGATGCTATTCAGGTACATGCCTTTGTTATATATTGTTTGACATTTCAGCATGTTAAGTGAGTACTTAGCACACTTTTGAAGTGTGTGTGTGTGTGTCCATCAGTGTAACTTCACAGGAGATAAAGCAAACTAGACAGGATGACAAGAAGAAATGTTTTAAAATATATGAAATCTTATTGTCACAGTCAGAACTTGATATATTATCAAAGAAAAAATATAGCATGAATTATTTGAGAAATAAACTTACAAACTAGTACATTTGATATTCAGAGTTCCATACCCATGAGAATTCTCAGTACAGATGGGATGTTTACAAAAGTTCGTCAGGCTCTGGGTCACAAGGAGTCTCAATAAATGAAATAAACTTTAAACTTCAGATCGTGCAAACTTCATTCTGTGACAACAATGAAACAATGAATGACATACCAGTCAATAGGTTAAAAAAAATATTTTAAAGGAATTCATGTTTGAAAACTTGGGAAACGGTCTCTTTAGCAACTTACAGGTTGAAAATAAAATAACAGAAATTACTGGATAAAGGGTGGAAAGTGAGAAAGTTCTGTGTGACAAAGTAAGCAGATTCAGTTAATGTAATTCTAAGTGCTATTTATATGCTTTTAAATTAATATTTAAGAATCCAGAAAGAAAAATATGAGATAACTCTTTATCTCAAAAGCCAAAAGTAAGTGAAAGAAAAGTTAAAGATCCAGAAATTAATTTTAATGAGGGGAAAATAAGTATAGATGATAAAATAAAAGTTCTTTGAAGTCATAAATAAGATCATCAACAAATCTCCAGCAATGATATAGAAAAAAGGGTGAAAATTATCAGAAAAAAAAAAAACATGCACACAGAATTGAATTTTTTCTATAAGAAAGTACTGGAAAAACTTAGTTCCCCAAAATTGTAAATTTGAATAAAATGGGCATTTTCATAGGGAAAAAATAGCAGAATCAACTCGGGATGAAATAAAAACTCAACTGCACCAATCATGATTCAATACATCAATAGAGAATCAAAAGAAAGCATGACTCACTCTCCAAAAAAATGGCAGCAAGCTAAAGTTTTCTACATGAGTTTTGTCAGATTTTCAGAGAGCATCTAAACTAGGGAGTTTCCATAGAAATATTATGCATATTTTATGTTTTCTACACCATTTTATATTTTCTACTAGCAACACTAAAAACAGGTAAAATTAATTTAATAATATACTTTATTTTCTATACCCAAGCTGTCACTTTGATATATAATAGAAAATGAGTTTTAAAATAGTAATGAAATAGTTTTTGTACCTTTCTCACAGTGCTTGAAATCCAGTGTGTATTTTATATTCACTGTGTGTTCAGTTGGTACTAGCCACAATCCCAAGTTTAGATAGCCACACGTGCAGCACAGATCTACTGGTTTTAGACACACTAATTCATATAATAAATGGGAAAAAAGCTGTGCAAATTACTTGGTGAGGCTTACGAAGTACTGATACCAAACCAAAGAAGAATAGTACAAGAAAAACACTTGCCAACCACTTAAAACAAATGATAAATAGAAAAATTCCAAATAAAATATATGATATTCATAAGGAAAAGCTGAAGACCAAGAACATCCAAGACAATTGAAAACTAAACAAGAGAACTGAACTAACTCCACCAGGTGGTAAATCCTATTTAGTAAGATTTTACGGAATCTTTACTAAATTTTATTTAGTAAAGCTGGGCTGTGGGATTGTATGATATTACAGATAAATAGCCCAAAGGAAAAAACAGAGAGCATTTTATGAAACAGAAGGGACACACCACAAAACAGAAGGAAAGACAATCTTGTTGGGTCTCTGGTGCTAGGACAACTGGTTATCCACCATAAGAAAAATAAATAAATCCAGCCCCTACTTTGCAACCTGCACAAAAAAGCACAAGCTAAATGGCTTGCAGATTAAAATAAGAGAAATGAAACTCAAAAATTTTTAAAGAAGATAGTACTTCATGGCAGGGTTTCTGAAACCAGATTTCTTAAACAAGAATCCCCAAAGCACAACCATTTGGGGTAAATGTTGATAGATTTTACTACATTAAACTGTAAAACATCTCTGAAAGCGAACAAAGAGAACATACCATCAAAACAAAACTTAAAACTCATTCCCAGGCTGGGAGAAAAGCTTTGTGATGTTAAAACTAACAAATGAATAGGTCTGGTAGGCATCAGGAATACTCAAAAACCATTTGGAAGCTGAAAACCTAACAGAAAATAAAGCCCATGAAAAGAAGAAGAAAAAAAAAAGGACACCCATTTTAAATGGCTGTGTAAACTGGAGCAGGCACATGGTAGGCAATGTAACAATATCTACTAGTTGAGACTATGCAGACCCCATACCCAGCAGTTCCACTTATTAATAAACACCCATGAAAAACTTCATATTTTTATACAGACCACTTAGTTCTCCCTTTGTACTGTTTACTCCTTTAGACTTGGGTGCAGAGGATGCTAGGTATATAACTGTATTCTCTTATTTAAAAAATGCCAAAACAGCTTCCCTGAGATTATTCCAAATAACACAAAAGTTGCTACCATCAATATTGTTTGAAATAGCTTTCCTTCCCATCAGCCATAGGAACTGCATTGTACTAAGGTAATATTGAAGGAGCAATAAAAAGTGGAAGCTATCTTTGAGAACGACTGCCTTTAGAATTAAGTACATAGCCCTAAGCTGCATGTGTAAGATCAGGCACTGATTTGCCTCTCCAGAATCCTGTGTGCCCAATCTCCACCAGTTCATCTTTCCCCGCTCTTGACCTTCCTCCAGCTCTAAGGCACCACCTAGTTCTGTGAATTCACCACACCTCTTCTACCAAAAACTGTTCCTTCTGCTGGAAAGGCATGTGTTCAACTTGCTTTGTCTTGCCAAGTCATGCTCAACGTACAGGTAGCACTTTTTGGCAGACAATAAATAATCAATATTCTTGTTCTGGCACAGATGGGCTAAATATTCAAATGATGTGTCTTGTTTGACTATTTGTCTTTAGGAGTTGAGTCTGGTATACTGTCCTTCAAAAATCAGGCATGAACTGGGAAAGGCATCTAGCCTCAAGGGGACTGGCAGTTTGGAGAGGAAGATAACAAGGTCCAGTGGATCTCCACTGGGAAAGGATAGCTAAGGAATGCCATTCTTGAGGCTATCTTCCTTAATCTTGAAGCATGACAGGAGTGGGAATAGGAAATGTGATGTCCTGTAAGACAAGACCCTCTCAAGGACACACACACTCAGCTCTTGAGATTACATGGGTCTTTGCATGATCCTGATGGAAAGAACAGAAATGGTGTTTCTGAAACTTGGTCCATAACATGTAAACCAACAAGTTCCTGCTTGGATAGTCTTTTGTGATTTAACATAACTAGACGCCATGTTACAGTCAAAACCCTGGTTGAGATGCCCCACAAGGAATAGTCTCCCATCTCTGAGATTAGCCTGCTTAGTCATTTCCCCCTGGCAGCTCTGGGGCACTGGTTCTGAGAGCAGAGTTGTTATATGGGATTGTGTCTCCCACACTTTTGCCAAGTTCAAAAATGTCAGGCCTGAGGGGTTGCTAAAGTGCAACTATATATTTAAAACTGTAGCAATCTGAGCTCCAGGATAGAATATGCCTGGTCTTCAGCTTAGACTGACAGATGAAAGGTGATACTGATACAAAGTTGTGAGTGATGCAGTTAAAAGTTGTTGGTGCCAGAGTACCCTGGTGGGCGGAGTCTGAGAGAAGGCACATAAAAAGGGAGGAGGGAAGAGAGGGAAAAAGAAAATGAAAAGGAAGGAGTTGAGAATGGTGGACTGAGAAAACAGGCCCACATGGCCTGGCAAGGGGAAGCCCTCTGAAGAGTGAGCTGGAGGTGGCAAGGAGCCACGGTGACCAGTAGGAGAGTGGCTGGTGTGGAGAGTGTGGCACCACAGCAAGGTGGCATAGTTAGCTGGTACCTGGAGATAACCAGGGATTTGGAAAACTGATTTGTGCATCAGCAATTGTGGAAGAAATTTGAAGAGTCTTGGGGAAGCGGAGCAGCTTGAAACACTGGAGAGAGAAGAAGTAAAGAGAAAGACATTAAAGAAAGACTGAACTTGGCAGAGTGCCTGCCTCAAGTTTGGAGGGGCAAAGAGGCACCATCTTGGACATGTGTCTTTGGGAGCTTTGGGACTGAAAATGGTGACTGGGGTAAGATAACTGGCCACTCCTGGCTTTTTCCCTGTGAATTCCCCTGTTAATAAAACCCTGTTATTAAACTGCATTTGAGTGGCAACTGCTACACATGGGTGAGGGAACCTGGCAAGCAGAAGCCACATTTTAAAAGGTTTTTTCTTTTATTCCTGTGGCCTATTGGTTTGTGGCTTCTGCCCCTTGTGACCCTATATCAATAAGAGACTCTAATAATACATCTAGAGCACAGTGAACCTCCCAACCTCCTCAGAACCCCAAGTTTTAGTGATCTGCTTTTCTTGTGACATGCCATGATGCCATGATCTTTAGAGGCAGCTCTGGGCAGCATAGATATAGTAGCAGCTGTCTCATTCTGAGATAGCTGACCTAATTTGCCCAGCTTTCTGTAAACTCAGTATATGTACATTGCATCAAACACTGAGAGACTGGATCTGTCATCATTTAAATGCAATGGCAAGAAACCACCACCCAGAATTCCACAAATCAGTCCCTCCAGTAACCTGGTCCAAAGATGTGGTACAAAGTGCAAGAGTGTTAAATCCTACAGCAGGGAGAATGTGTAGCATAGTTTAGCAGACTTTGAAGAACAGGTCTGAACACAAGAATATATGTTTGAACCCAAATGCCCCAAAATAGATGAATGGTACCGAAAGCTGTGTATATGAACATGATGGAATATTATTCATCAATCAGAAAAGGCAAACTTATGTCATTTGCAGAAACATGGATAGAGCTAGAAGGAATGATGCTAGCAGAAATAAGCCAGAAAGAAAAACAGAAATACTGGACGGTCTCACATATATGAAGGATAGAGGGAAAATAAACAAACAGATAAGAAAAATTCTAAATTGTCAGCAGAATTGAAAAATAGAGCATGAGGGGGTGAAGGGGGGAAGTAGGGGCAAAAAAGACTAAGACGATGGTTCACAGGTGATAAGGTGGTGGGAGAACCCCGGGGTAGATAATGATGTTAAACAAAATGAATAATAAAGATAAATTAATAAAGAAAAGAATATATGCTTGTCACCATCTTTACCAAAGATAGGAGGTTAGGTGTGAGGGGTCCAGGACAGAGGCCACAGGAGTTTATGGACATGGTACCAGACGTACCTCCATGATTTGCAGCGTAAAGACCTGTTCAGAAATCCTCAAGGCTCAACATCTCTGTCTTCATGCACTGAGCTGCGAAACTGGCCCACAGAAATATCCAGTCACCAAGATCTTTCTAAGATGCAAACCCAAGTCTTGTGCAGTTCAACATCGTAGAAAGTGTATTTAGTCAAACGTAACGCTTGACTCAGTTCAGAAGTTCAGGTTTTTTTCAGGCCAAAAAAGAAAAAACCCAAGAACTGGAGGAGAGATAGTACCCATTTGCCCTTTAATATCAGTCAAGGAATAGCACCATGGCTGAGTCCTATGGAACATTGTAGCCTGATATTGCTAGGTGTGGCAGGGTTAAATAGATCAAAGAGAGAGCTAGCCCTCAGTGGGGAAAATGGGACTTGTGCCCTTAAAAACTGCCAAAGCCAAGGCAGACAGTGGCCTCATGTGGAAAAATCATTTAAAGACAACAAACTCCTGGAGATGACCCGTTGCTGATGAGTATTGTTTAGAAAGATGCGAAAGGTTAGTTCTACTGCACCAACCAGGAGAAGTCAATCACCCCTCACAGAGCATGGCAGCAATTCCCAAGCCAAATATTACATGACCAAGTAATATGTTCAAGAACCAAATGATTACATTTATCACATAAAATTTAAACCCAAGACATTTTCAGTTTGACGAAACTTGGCTTATATTTAACATAAAGAGAAAAAGTAAATATAACATCTAGTGAATAGAAACTCTGTATTAGTAGCTCCGCTAATGAGAAGTGCATTTTTTAAGTAATAGTTTGAAGGAAAGCCCAGTTATTACTCCTCTGACCTGAGCAGCCACTTCTTTTCATTATTCTCTAAGTCATGGCCAGCTGCAAGCAGAAAACAGTATGTTTCACGGGTTTACCCATGATTTGTTTTCTGTCTGCAAGTGGTAGAAGCAGTGGTTTTTGGATGCACTGGACATTACTATTTTGTCACCTACAAAATGCAGATAATAACACTGACCTCATCAGGTGTATGTATTAGATATATTATTACTTAATAAATTGGACATGTGCTTGTAAGGTTTTTAAAGCTCTCTATCAAAATATAAACTGTAAATTAAAAAAATTCACATACAGAAAGTGAAGTTTGCTGATTTTTAGTATATTCGCAGTTGTACCAGTTGTGTAAGTTTAGAGTATTCTTTCAAGCTGAAAAGAAATTCTATACCCATTAGCAGTTTTAGCTATTTCCCCTCCCGCCTTGTTTTACGGCCCCTGACAATCACTAATCTATTTTCTGTCTCTGTCGATTTGCCAGTTCTGGACACATCCTATAAATAGAATCATATGTGATCTGGTTGAATGGGGTTGGAGTCTTTCATTTAGTTCAATGTTTCCAAGGTTCAACTTGTAAGTTTCTTGAATGGGAGCAACCATAATGCTGGAAGGTGTGGAGCATGGAGGACTTCCTGAAAGAGGAGGCAAAGGTGAGAGGAAGAGAGGAAGGGTCTGAATTTGTGTAGCCCTATACTGTTCTCCAGCAACTTCGTGGCCTTGCTGGTAAGTGCAATGGTTTCTAGACCACTGCCAAGGAAATAGTTAACCTTCCACATCCAGTATGGACTCCAGTTCTATCAAGTCTGATGTTCCATCAAGCAATTACTTGGTTGCTTACACCCTTACCAACTTAACGTTGCTTGATCTAAATTGCCCAATTATAACCCAAACAAATCTCTGCATTTTTCTCAGGACTCATAGTATTCAAGATGGCTGAAACAATGCTAAAAGAAGTGCCATCACCTGGAATTCTGGAAGCATTTAAATGTGTGGTTTACAACTTCCTGTCATCAGTGCTTCTTGGAATCTTCTTGTGCTTGACTAACTTAACTCTTCTGAAATACCCACTTTCTCAAAATAAATTAGTCTCCCCGCCCTTCCCCATACAGAATGTCTACATGTAACCTTACCTCCTACTTCAAAGGAAATTCTCTCAAATTCTTTTGTGGGGTAGGAAATAGTCCCTACAGCAACAGCATCTTCATCCCCTGGGAACCTTTAAAAATGCACTTTGTTAGTGCAATACAGGTTTACTGTATCAGAAACTCTGGGGTTAGATTCAGCTGCCTGTGTTTGAATAAGCCTTCTTCCAGAGGATTCTGTCAGGGATTCAAGTGTTGTGTTTGTGTGCTTGAGATGCAATTGATATAGAACATTGTATTTGCTTTAGGTACACAATGTGATTTAATATGGATTTTTATTGCAGTTATTACCACAGCTTACATCCATCTAACACTCATCACCACATATAGTTTATAATTTTTGTCTCATGTGTTGAGAACTTTGAAGATCTACTCTCCCAGTGACTAAAATTATTCCTGTCTACATCATCTTACACCTCTTCCTTTTTAAGTCAACAAAGCAATTATTCC
This sequence comes from Uropsilus gracilis, assembly GCA_004024945.1. NCBI lineage: Eukaryota > Metazoa > Chordata > Mammalia > Eulipotyphla > Talpidae > Uropsilus > Uropsilus gracilis. The sequence continues at coordinate 27,412 of PVHY01013669.1, forward strand.
TGCCTCCTTCCTTCTTTTTTCTTTGCCTCTATTTGTTGCCTATAAAATACAGATAATAATACTGACCTCATCAGGTGTTTGAGAGCATGAAATACATTATTACTTAGAAAGCTGGACATGCACTTGTAAGGTTTTTAAAACTATCTCTACCGAAATATAATCTGCAAATTAAAAATTCACATACTGAAAGTAAAGAGTTTGCTGATTTTTGGTATATTCCCAGTTGTACCAGTTGTCTAAGTTTAGACAGTTTAGAGTATTCTTACCATGCTGAAAAGAAATTCTATACCTATTAGCAGTTATTTCCTCTTGCCCTTGCCCTACAGCCCCTGAAAACCATTAATTATTTGCTGCCTCTAGATTGGCTGGTTCTGGACATGTCATATAAATAGAATCATACATTATTAGTTTGAATGGGATGGGATTTTTTTCGTTTAGCCCAGTGTTCTCAAGATCCAACTTGCAACACTCTTTGAATAATCTCTAGCACCTGGTAAGTATGCTCTAAGTGTTACTGTTTGCAATTATTATTTCCTGGACTTAACATTCCCCAAGGACCCAAAGCTTTTTCCACCCCTGGGACTTCCGTAATTGTTCTCTCTTGGCAGTATTTCCAACTCTGCTTTTCTACACATCTCTTAGCAAGTAAATCTCAAATTTAGCCAATAGCTAGTTATCACCGATATTTCTCTCCAGAGAAAACAAATTTAAAAACTGCTCAACAGTTAATGCTATATTTTTCTAATATCTTCTCACAACTGATCTAGCATCTCAAAAAAAAAAAAAAAAGACCTGTGAACAGCAACTGATAACTGACTCTCAAAAATGGATCCCTAATGTTAGGAGTCACGTGTGGAATGAGGACAAAAATGAGACAAAGGAGATTGATAGTGATCTGTGAGGCCAGCCCACAGAATAGGGATCCTGGGAAGCATGTCAGGTCCAACTTTAATGAAGTTGCGAAGCCCCTCATATACTCCAGCAAGGAAAAGTTACAATGATGTAATGAGAAAGTAGCAAAGCATACTTGATATACAGCAGGGAGGATGTGGGGATGCATGGTAGGAGGAGAATTTACTTGTGGGGACAACAGTTATTGCTAATAAGTCATATGTCTCCTGGGACATTTCAAAAAGGTTAGGAAGCTGGGCGACAGGTGAAAGACATGCTGTTGCCCACCCTCTAGTGTGCCAGAGGGGGGCTAGAGAGATAGGAGCTGTTCCTCTTATCTGAAGCTCCATCTCCTTATGTGTTTTCATATTTCACATCCTAAAACCATCATGTGTGTTCTATTAAGTTTAGCTGTATGTACAAAATGAACAATATGAAATCACTTTGACTCCTAAAAATGGCAGTTTTCTACTAGACAGTCTATCATCATCCTCCAGTTAAAGACTACCAGGAACGCACGTACTGATGATAAAAGTTGGGTTTCTGCTTACAGAAATGACAGTAAAGGCACACCCTGGAGAAGCATGTGGTATCTCAGTAGGAAGCCCTTAGAAAATATTCCAACACCAGAGCTGATCTTAGAATATTGGGGTGGGAGATAGAAAAGGGTTGAGTGAAGAAAACAGGACTTTCCTCTAGGCTGAATGAGTAAGAAGCAGAAACAGCTATGTCACTGGGTCTCTTCATAAATCTAAAGCAGAAAGACTAAAGTATGTTTGAACTGCAATGGATCAAAAATCAGTAATCATGAATATCAGCCAGGATAAGAAGACGCTTGGGCATTTTTATGATTGGACAATGTTCATGGATATGACCACAACTTGGCCTTGTGTTGTCTTGATCATCAGAGCCACAGATTGACCACCTGGTGTTAGGGTTCTCAATACAGTTGTGTGTTCCATGGCAGAACACCATGGCTAGCTGTGAGTACCTTTAACTTCTGGGTCAGTGCCTAGGAATTCTGTGACTAGACAAGAGTAACAATGCAGGTTCTAGGTATCAGACACTGTTTTTTGTTCTTGTTGTTTGTTTGTGTGTTTGTTTTTTCTCAGTCTCCAGAGAGGTTAGAACAGATACTTCCATGACCAAGATTTTTACTGCTACAGGCATTTTGTTCTCATCAAAATCAAAAGGGTGTCCAGAAAGTAGTCCAAAGTTGCAGTAAGGATAACCCCTCCTTCTTCTGTCCTATGATAACCTGTTGAATCATCAAACATGACTATTCTGTTGAACTCTACCAGCCAACTGAAAAAGAAAATAATTATGTGAAACAAGATAATTATCCACTCGCCTTTCTATGCTCACTTCTGTAAAAAAAAGCCTCAAATCCTGGCACCTAGAATATAAAATCGAGGCAATAAAATTACGTTCCAGGATCTTTTTAGTAAGGCAGGCATATTTTTCTTTTAGCTTAGTCATGGACTATTCTAGTTTCTTTCTTGGATGAAACTACAACAAGCTGTGAGTTTTATGACAAAATTTTCCTCTACTAGGTTAAAATAATGAAGACTGTGACTGCCCATTGTTAGTTCTAAATTTAACTTTAATTTGGTTATCTGCTTATTGGTTACATCCCCATAAGTTTTGTTGGCTCATCTGGATATTCATCAAAAAGTTAGTTAGTGATTTAAAACCACTCAAAGGTATTATCAGACTTATCCCATATTTTCTAACAGAGAGATTTTTCCCAACCCCTCCCTTGCACCTCAGCTTAACAGATTTTAAAATACAGTGGCTTACATAAAAATTAAAGACTATTTTTTTTTTTAAAAAGTAGTTGGCTGGGTTTCTAGAAATGAAATTGTATGATTTTTAAGTTCTGCTATATTCAAAGATAAATTTTTGACATTCTTTTCCAATAATGTGTGTGTTTTAATAGTGGGAGTTGTAACTCATTCAATAGGCATAAAGTAGGAGTTTTCCTTACAGAGTATTTTGCCAAGTGCCTTGTACTGACCTCCTTTTATGGGTTTTGCAGGGCATTCTATTCAGGGAAATCTGATTTTCTGGTACTTAAATTTCTGAAAACCTCTATTAATTACCCTAGATACACACATTAAAATAGTATGCAATAGGCAGGTATATTTCATATAAGTTCAATTCTATGAAGACACTAAGTTTACAGCAACATATAAATTAGTAACAGAGGAGACCAAAGTTTTGTCCCTTAAGTAGGGCATATCCCTTCAACGGAGTTGAACAGTTCCTAAAAAGCAGAATGGTGAGTTTCTGAAGGGAATGACTGACTTATATAGGAAAAATGGTCCTTATATTAGTTCTCATTTCTGAAAGGCTAGATTTTGCTGATACAGTTGTAGTAATTTTAGCAAAAGCATTTTGTTAACATGAGACCAAAGTTTAATTTTTACAGGACCAAATCAGTTTGGATTACTGGTGTGAGAGAGATGTAAGTGATGAAGGTCTCATAAAAGGCAATCTACCCTTTATTGGCATATTTGAAGGAATAGCTATTAAATTAGTTGAAAGATAGTAAATTTATGCACTTACTATGATCTAAGAAAATACATGAGGAAGTTTTACTTTTTAAATGACCGAAGGCCATTATCAAAAGTAATAGAATGTAGAGGAGATCATCTTAGTTATTTGATAGAAAGTATCAAAATACAAATAAGTAAGATAATGGTAAATGTCAGAAAATTGATCTTGTTCCATTGTCTTGTGTGAAAGCTGCTTTTACTGCAAGAAATAAAAGACTGATGTACTGAAAACCAGCAGTGATAGAATTATAGACTACACAAATAAATGGGAAAACGTCCTGTGTTGTGAATTGGATGACTTAATATGTTATAATGTATATATACCAAATGATCAACAGTTCAACACGTATCAAAAATCCATTGGCATTTGCTAGAGAAATTAGAAAAAAAATTCCTAAAAGTCATATGGAACCACAAAGCACCCTAAATAGCTAGAAGAACTCTACAAAAGGACAAAGCAGAAGGTATCACATTTCCTGGTTTTAAAACAGATTATAAAGCTATAGTAATTAAAACATTATAGTACTACACTAAAAGCAGGCATATGAAACAGAATAAAGAGCCCATATATAAAGTCAACTGATACTCAAAAAAACAGTCTTTTCAACAAATAATAGTATGAAAACTAGTCATATACAAAAGAATGAAATTGAACCCTTATCCTATACCAGTCACAAAAATCAACTCAAAATATATTAAACAGTTAAAAAAATAAGACCTTATGCTATAAAACACATAGAAAAAAACATAGGGGGAAATTTTCACGACTCTGAATATAGCAATGATTTCTTCGATGTTACACACACAAAAAATCAGGCAAAAATAGACAAATGTGACTACATTAGAATAAAAGCATCTGCAAAGCAGATAAAACAACTGTGAAGAGGCAATTTAAGGAAAGGTAGAAAATGTTGGCAAACACATATTTGATAAGTAGTAATATTCAAAATAAATAATGGACTTCTACAACTCAAGAGCAGAAATAAAAACAACCCCATTAAAAATCGGTCACAGAGCCAGGCACGGTGGTGCATGCCTGTAAGCTTCAGCCTATGAAGCGACTGGGGCTAGGGATCACAGTTTGAGTCCTGCTCAGGGCAACACAGCGAGACCTAGCTCCAAAAAATAGCTGTGCGTGCTGGCACGCGCTGGTAATCCCAGCTACCTGGGAAACTGAGGCTGGGGATTGCTTGACTCTGTGGTACCCCGGGCAACGTGAGCCTGCGGTTCCATGGGCAAAAATAGAGAGACCTAGTCTCAAAAAAAAAAAAAAAAAAAAAAAAAAAAACTGGGTCACAGATTTGATGTCTTTCTCCAAAAAAAGGACATGGCCAACATGTACACAAAACAATGTTTCGTTTCTCTAATGATCAGAGAAATGTAAATCAAAGCCACAATACATATTCCTTCACACCTGTTTGGATGGGCAGTACAAAAGTACACACATGCATGTGTTCATGAGTGTTAATGAGGCTATGGAGATTTTGGAACCTTTACACTAAAAATGAAATGTAATGGTGCAGTTGCTAAGGAAAACAGTATGGAAAATCCTCAAGTACTGAAAAACAGAACAAGCATATGATCCAGTAATCTTCCTTGAGGATACAGATTCAAAGGAATTAAAATCAGAATCTGGCAGTGATATTGCATTTCTGAATTTATTGCAACACAATTCACAATAACAAAAATGTGAAGCAACAAAAATAACCATCCACCAAAGAATGGATCAAGAAAAATGTGGAATATACATACAATGGAATAGTGAGCAATTTCAAAACGAGGAAATCCTTATATGTGACATGACTAAACTTTGAGGGCATTACACGAAGTGAAAGAAGTTGCTCAGAAGTCAAACAATACACTTATATGAGATTTCTAAAATAATCAAATTAATAAAAGCAAACTAGGATGGTACTGGCTGCAAGGAGCAGGGAATTGGAGGAACGGGGCTTAATGCACAATGGTGTAAATTTTCAGTTAAAGATCCAGGGAAGCTGGGCGTGGTGGCTCGCACCTGTCATCCCAGCTATCTGGGAGGCTGAGGCTAAGGATCACTTGAGTTCACAGGTTCAAGACAACCTTTGGCAACACAGAGAGACCTAGTCTCTAAAAAATAAAAATTAAAAAATTAAGTTTCAAAGATGCGTTGTACAATTTCCCCATTAATAGTCATTTTAATACTATTAATATTAATTTTTAGCTTCATAGTCAAAATGATAAATCAGCTCCTCCAGGCCTTGTCCCAGCACTGACATGAGCGGTGGGTGGGGAGGGGGCACCCAACAGCCCCTCTGTATCACTCTCACTCCAGTCAGTCCTCATCAGGAAGAATTAGAGCACAAAGAATCCAGCTACCGACACAGAATGGCTGAGGGAACAGATACAGATCCCAGCACACACATCTCCTGGGCAGGATGCAACGAAGAACATGGAGAGAGCTGCTGCATACAGGACTGGGAGACCAACTAGGGTGATGACTTATTACAGAATCACACCTGTGGCCTCACCAGGGCTAGGAGCCAAAATCCTGGTTTGGTTTAGAGCTGCCTTCTAAGAGAGAGGTAAGGCACCCCTCCCCATCCCAGGGGGGGAAGAAGGCCGCAGAGTCATGGCAACAGCCCCACAGCAAAGCTGCAAACTGAGGGAGAGGAGATGAGCCATACCGGCCATTCACAGACGCCTGTCCCCTTCGAGGAACATCCCTACTACAACAACGGCTAGGGGCAAGGCCGCCAAAGCCAGAGGCCAGAACTGTAAGGCGAAGGAGCCACAAAATGGCACAGAGATCGGACGGGAGGAGACGGTCAGCAAGAAGCAGGCGTTGACAGACTCCAAAGGAGCAGGGACTGGCTGCCCCGTGCAAAGCTAAGACTGGAAACTTCAGCAGCCTGGCTTGCCCTGGCCCAGGAGCGCAGAGCCTCCCAGGGGACAAGGACACAGCCCCAGAGAAGGAAGAGACCCACCCACGGACCATACAGAGACCAGCAAAGAGCAAGGACAGAGGAGTCTGAGTGGCGTTGGGGGTCAGGGGGAGGGGGGACACAATCCCCAGCATCCCAAGAGCCATACAAAATGACCCATGTAAGAAATTTTTAAAAATTAAAAAAAAATGAATTAAATGCTAACATTTTGTTGAGGGTGGAGCTCATATTAAATGACTTTAACACAAACACTAAAGAAAATTCTAGTAGGACAGCCCATAATGCATATTTGCGGGCCAGCACTTGACCATTGGAAGCAGGACCCAAAAAAAAAAAAAAAAATGATCTGAAAGAAAGGAAAGCCCAGTTAGGTCCAAGCTTCCACAGATACTTGTCTATAATGTATCTTTTAGTTCCCAAAGAAAAGTGAGCCTTTACTTATATACATATATATACTTTACTTATATATAACTGCTCAAAATTTAGTTCTCTGAGAAAGTTTGAAATAGGTTAATTTTTAATGAAAGTATATCCATTACAACAGGAGAGCCTTAAAAAAAATGGCTCTCTTAATAAGAAAGGCTGGGTTTCCAAATGATCATACTAGAATCATTCTGTAGAGTGGCAAATTTCCCACTAGAGGGAGCTCAGAACTCACCAATCAATAGCAAGCGCTGCAAAGAGAAAATAGTTCATTTTCAGGGGAAAAATTTTGAAGAAATAATCGTTTAAATGTAAATATTTAAATAAAGGTGATATCAGTTTCCTGGAGTCAGGAACTCCTAGGAACATATGCAAATTTTCTCTAATTATTAACCTCTGCAACTTGAAATTACGTGAAAGTTGAATAATACAAAAATTCCTAAGAATCAGTCTATTCACTTAACAAGCCATTAATGTGACCTGTGCTATGGGACAAAGAAGAAGCAGCCATTATTCTTGCCCTCTGCAGGGTGAGTAGGTCAGGATTTTTCCTCCATTAGCCTCTCTAACCAGGGTGGTGTTGCACCCTCCCCAAGATTGTGTGTCCACCCAGTCCAGTGAGTGTGTGTGTGTGTGTGTGTGTGTGTGTGTGTGAGTGGGCTCACCTGAGCCTGGGAAGAAGCAAGAGCACCCAAAGAGAAATCATGAGAGAGAGCATAAGTGTTGAAGCCGTGGGTAAGAAGAAGAAAAGCAGGCAGAAGAAATTAAGACGATCTAAGATGGAACCATAGTCCAGCGCTCAGTAACCATGCACTGAGTCATTTACTAGAGTTTCCAACCCCCTTAAATCCCCTGGTAAAGGAATGGTTACAATGTGGTAATAAGGAAGATAAAACCAGGATTCCATGGTATATAGCATGTGGGGTAGGCAGATGGGGGATTTGATACAGGGTAGTGATGCAGTTGAAAATTGAATAGACACCAAAATATCCTGGTGGGTGGGGTCAGAGAGAAAGATCCGTGAGAAGCAAGAGGACCAAAAGGCAGATAAAAGGAAGAAGCAGGGCGGGAGGGGGGGTACAGAAAGGAAAGAGAGGAGACAAGAATGGCAGGCGAAAGAACAGGCTCACTTGGCCTGGCCAGGGGAAACCCTCTGAAGAAAGAGCTGGAGGTGGCAAGGAGTCACGGTGACCAGCAAAAGAATGGTTGGTGTGGAGAGTGTGGCACCGCAGCAAGGCGGCGTAGTGAGCTGGTCCCTGGAGATGGCCAGGGATGTGGAGAGCTGATTTGTGCATCAGCAATTGTGGACAAAATTTGAAGAGTCTTGGAGAAGCAGAATAGCTTGGAACGCTGGAGAGGGAAGAAATAAAGAGGAAATGCTGGAGAAAGACTGGACTTTGCAGAGTGCCTGCCTCAGGTTTGGAGGGGCAAAGGAGCACCATCTTGGACATGTGTCTTTGGGACCTTTGGAACTCAGAATGGTGACTGGGGTCAGATAACTGCCACTTGCGGTTTAAGGACTTTTTGTTTATCCTGGTTAGTTTCCCTTGTTAATAAAACATTGTTGTGAAGCTGCTTTTAAGCGGCAACTGCTACACACGGATGAGAAGGATATGGTAAGAAAGCTGAGCAGCAGAAGCTGCATTTTAAAAGGTGACACTTTTTTTTTCTGTGGCTTGTGTTGGTTGGTGACGTTTGTCCCTTTGGACCTGTTTTCAGATTTATTATCTAGCAGAAAAACACCTGTGGGGGTGATCACCTTTATTTTTCAGGGAAATGTCTCTCTAGTGGGTCAATGATAGGATCTGTATCTGCCATTACAGATAAGAAACTTGCTGGAACCATCTTCAGTGTGCCGGGGTGATGTGTGGGATGAACAAGGGTGTCCCCTCATTCAAAGCATACCTCTTATCCATTTATGGCGTCCCACGTATAAGAGAACACTATAAAGCAGCAAAGCCGGAGAAAGAATGTGAAGATTCCTGGGGATCTGGGGGACTAGCCTGCCTCCCAGCTGCCCACACACACACCTCAGGCCTTGCCCTGCCCCCCCCCCATGGGGTATCTGTGTAACTGTTAGAACCAATGACGAACCCAAGCAGATTGGGGAGCCTGGTGCATGCACTATACTTGGCATCATGGACAGTTGCTTACAGGACAATTGGCAAGGGAGATGGTTGCCTTCCACCCTCTTAGGAAAAAAATAAAGTCCTGGTATTCAAGTGAAGGAGCAACAATAGAAGGTGTTGATGATATGGACATATGAAAAGACTGTCTAGAGAAATAGAATTCTTGCTTCCTGGCTCCTATTTTCCTGTCTCCATGTGTAACCCTGTGGGTCAACTTCTTTAAAATTGCTCTTTCTTGGCACATGTGGAGGAGAGAGCAAGCACACAGCTACTACTAAACCAGACAGCGCAGCAGCCTTATCTTCCCTGTTCCCATTCCATCTCTGACACTCTCGACTCACACTACAGAGCCGTGCCTGACCTTCCTCATCACCCTCACCTCAGCGGCTAAGTCCATCATTCCCAACAGCAGTGTTAACCCAAGACTGCTGGAAGTCACAGGTGGGAAAAGAACGGATGGAAAAGATTGAGAACTTTCCAAGACAGAGATGAACTTGAATCATAGATCAGAGCACAGTGAACACGTGCTGAGTTGTTTATTAGAAGTTCCAAGCCCTCTTAAATACTCTGGTAAAGGAATGGTTACAAGGCGGCAGTAGGAAGGAAAAAACCCAGGACTGGGTATTGTAGCACATGAGGTAGGAGAATGGGGAATTCGTTACCTAGCAGAAAAACACCTGTGGAGGTAAACACTTGTATTTCAGGGACAGGTCTCTTTCGTGGGATATCCCTAGGAGGGTAGGGGGCTGCCATCACAGACTTGCTGAAACCATCTCTGGTTTGCCAGAAATGGGCAAGAATAAAGATGTTCCTTCTTCTAAGGCACATCTATTATCTATTGTCAGCGCCCCACACAAGACCATGGAGCAAAGTGCTACTATAGTTTTGGGGAGACAATTAGCATCACATTTTAAAAGTCCCTTGTCCCCTTGCTCCTTGCAATGTGAGCTTCCCACTGAACATTACCCTCAGGTTCCAAAATCACTACCCCTAGATGGAAAACTTTATTCTACCCTTTGAAATGTTTTATGTCTTTGTACCCGAAGTTTCCACTTTGTCACCTAGGGTCCCACTATATCCCAAATACTGTGTGAGACATACATAAACTTAAAAAAAAAAAAAGGTAACTATTCCTTGTTAACTTAAAATCTAAATGTTATTAGGTATCTTATAGTTTTTCTAAATCTAACAACTCTATCCTAAAACATTTAATCTGTTTTCCCTGGCAGGTAAAGAGGAAACCAAAGATTCCTTCCCCTTTATTGATACAGTTCTCTCAACTTCATCCTTTCCCTTCTAGGATATACCCAGAGAAAGTCATTTATCTCACTTCTCTCCTTGACAACAAATATCTGTGTTTGAAAGAACAGTTTTTCTTTCTCAGCAGGATTGCAACTGTCTAGTAACATCTTTGCATCCAGTAAGTTAAAGAGTGATTGGTTTTCAGGCTTCATGATCATGATTAACACGAGTGTTTCAGAATCACCACATCCACACCTTTCAGTCGTTGAACTGTTGTTAATTCCGTGCATTCTACACATTAAACACTGTGCTAAGCAAGAGGCTATCAAATAAGTTGAAGGGCTGTATCTAGGAAAGCAATGTAGTCTAAAATGTGGAAGCCCTGTCCTTGCCTTGTGAGTTGGTAACATTTGAAGGGAAAAGACAGCTTTATGGAACACCAACATCTCTATAAAGAAACTCCCCTTTTAACTAACACTAGTGTGAACTTTATGCTGTCACTTACCTTTCAAACTGAAAGTAACACCAAAAACAACTATTAGATTTTTTGGAAGCATGGAGAAAGTTCTCCACATGAGATGTGTTTTCTCTTCATCAGTCCATAATTAGAACTCATTCTGAATTATACACAAACATTATTGATCCATCATCAAAAGCTACTTAAAAGTCAGGCTACAACTGGATTTGGTCTTCCAATTTTGTTGAAAACAAAACATTGGAAACAATGAGGTTTGCAAGAGGATTGCAAGAAAATCATGGAAGGTGTTTACCTTCTTATCCTGATAACAAAATGTTGATGCGGTGGGAGTTATGCACACTGGGTTTAATGCACTATAGTATATTCAGGATGAAGAGGAATGCCTTTTCAAGGAAAAAAAAGACTAAGTTAGCAAAGAACAGCATGAATAGAGGGGTTCTTAGGCAGACAGGTTTTAAGAAAGAAAACATGAGGGAATTGAATGTCTGGCTTTTTCTCCCTTAAAATAATCTCTGTGAAATCTCAGAAAGTCTTGAACTCCGAAGCAGGGACTGGACAACTGTCGTTGAACACGGGGTCCCAGCCTGGCAGTAGTAATTAAACGATGACTTTGATTAGAAACACCCAAGTAAGAGTAGGTTTTCCCAAGTGGGCTAATCACCCTGGAATGGAAACCTCCCCTGAAGGCGATCTGATTTAAAGGATACACTCACATTTGCCTGAGTCCTTCTTACCAACACACTTTGACAACACCTTTTTTATTGACACGTTTTTCTCATGGGTCAAAGCATTTAACCAGGTACCATGGAAACCTTGTCACCGGTGGGCAATTAATTGATTTTTGCTTGTGTGTCTATTATTTATGTGTCTCTTTTGCTGTTAGCTTTAAGCCCTCATTCCACCCTATCTTGCCCACACACAGTCCTGGTTTGGGGGTTTATCGTTTGTTTGTGTTTGTTTTTATTTTCCTAATTGCTTGCTTACATAGGTCTTGTTTGTAGGCAAGATCCTTCCCCTCCTCCTTCCTCCCCTTTCCCAGGTCGCCCCTCTGGTCACTCCAGTTCCATTCTCTGTCATTTGTTGGTTGGCCTATTTGGTCTCTTTGTGTTCTTTCTGAAGCACTGTCCTCCTGGTTGAAGTCCAGCCTTCCCAGTGACCACATCCCAGGCTGATCAGTTCTGCATGCCTGTGAGCCTCCTTTCGGTCTAGGCTCCCCACATTTCCCACTGACACTTCTTTGGGGAGTTGCTCCCCCATTGAGATGGGGGGGGGGGGTCTCCGTGCTCATGTTGACAGTGTCTGTGGGTGGGGAGCCTAGCTGGCGTCAGAAATGCCGGTGTCTCCTGTTAACTCGTGTTTTGCGAGTGAACTTAACTCTCTCTAAACACGAGAAAACAGCGGACCCAGCAGACAGGAACACCTATTCCTACACAGGGTTTGCACAGAGCCAGTGAGTGCTGCAGTCCGTGGGGCTCGGGTACGGGAGGCTTCGGGACGCCTGCACAGACCGACTGGGCCAAGAGGGCAGAGAACGCCTTAGCAAACTAGGACCCCGCGCCCCGGGAACCGCTACAGAGCGCTCGGAGCAAACCAGCACGCACGCATGCGCAGAGCGAAGCAGGTGGTGCCCGCGCCACTTGCAGGCACGCATGCGCAGAGCGAAGCAGGCTGGCTCCCCCCCACCCGCGCGCCCGTCGACGGGCGCGCGCAGGCGCTGGGTCTCCGCGGGCGACGGGCGCACGCGTCGGCGTGACCGGAAGTCGCGGGCTGGCGCTCGCAGGGGCGCGACGCGCGCGCTTCCGGGCCTCAGCCATGGCTCACAGGCCCAAGAGGACCTTCCGGCGGCGCCGCGCTGACTCGAGTGACAGCGACGGCGGCCAGGAGCCGTCTGCGGAAGCCGGGGCGCCGGGGGAGCCGGTGGCGCCGGGCCTCGCGGACGAGGGGTCGCCCCGCGGAGGACGCGGCGCGGAGGCGGCGGGGCGGCGGCTCAGGGCCCGGGGCCCGCGGAACCGGAACCGGGTCTGGGCCAGTTCCCGGCGCGCGAGGGACGCGGCGCCCCCCGGGGACGCTGGCGGGACAGGTGACGCGGGGCGGGCGGGCGGCGGGGGGCGACCGGGGCCCTGTGGAGGCGTCCGTCACCCGTGACTGACGACGAGCAGCTGAAGCCCGGGAGCGCGCGCTCTCCCCGGCACCCCCTCGCCGTGGGGCACCCCGGGGTGCGCACCCTGTGGTCCGGGGCTCGTCTGTGTTGACAGACCCGCTGACCCTCCCCTCTGCTCCCTGAGCCGCTTGGTGTTGCTGAGGAACGGACCGAAGGTTCTAGAAAACATTTAGCCCGCGCCGTCTCTGAGGAGAATGTCCAGGCGGCTTTGTCACCTCATCTTTTTCTTGGGTTATCTGCAAAAGCCGAGACCGGCGGCGCTAGGTCCGTCCCTTCGTGGACACTGGACCGTCCCCTTCGCGACAGTGGCCTCGTCTGGAATGACCTTTACATTCTTTTTTTTTCTCTTTTAGGGAAATACTTTTTGTTGGTCTTTAGACATAGATAGTAGTTTCTTCAATAGTTATAATTTTTCATTTTTTAAAAATTTCTGAATAATTTATACATATCTATTTATTTTACATCTTTGTTTCCAGAAGTTCACCCACCACCCCCTCTCCCTGACGGCTCCCGCTCATACATCATCCCCCCTCCCCCCCCATGTGTACTTTCTTTTGGTGGTTGGCTTGTTTGGACTTTTGCTCCTGGCCTTTTTGTTTTTCCTAGGTCCCATAGATGAGTGAAACCAGATGGTTTCTGTCTTTCGTTCTGACTGGTTTCTGCTGATACGCTTTCTTCTAAGTTCATCCATGTTGTCTCAAATTCATCACATTTGTCATTTTTTAATTGATGAGCTGGTGGGAATTAAACTGGGCCAACCAAGCCGGGCACGGTGGCTCGTGCCTGTAAGCTTCAGCCTAGGAAGCGGCCGGGGC